>OX451218.1:111665596-111767596 GCA_949628195.1 Phasia obesa
GAAGAAGATTGCTTTAATATAAATCCGAAGAATTTTAACGAACATTGGACGCCGAGTACTATATGTACTTCATGTCGATTCAATTTAACTCTAAGCTCATCTAACAAAAAGTAAGTATAGGTTAATACATTTGGAATATTTTATAAAATTTTTAATTTTCTGTTATAAAAATTTTTCAGACCACACTGGGGAATTTCGAAGCCTATGCTATGGAGAGAAACAACGAATCATGAATCTGATTGCTATTTTTGTTTAACTACAAAAACCGGCTTTGGAAAACATTTGCGATGGTCTTACCCTACGAGGTCTGCTGATGGGTTTCAACTTGCAGTTCTACATTCACAGGAAATTATGGATGCACAAGATCAGGGACCAAGCTGTAGTCAAGTGCTTTCATCTTCACAAGGACACTCAACCTCAAGCATGTGTTCTCAATCAGCAAGTTCAGATCCAGAACTACCTATATCTGAAAATGACGAGTTCATCGCACACAAAAATATCTCACCGAGACCATGGAATCAAGACCAGCTAAATGATGTAATAAGAGAACTTGGATTGTCAAAAGCATCTTCGGAATTACTTGCATCCCGGATGAAGGAATCAAATCTCATAACGGAGGAAACTAAAGTTTCGTATTACCGTACCCGAGAAAAAGGCTTACTTCACTATTTTGCAGAAGAGGACGATTTTGTCTGCTGCACGGATATTCCTGGTTTGATGACTGCCATGGGCTTACATAGATATGATTCAAGCGAATGGCGTTTATTTATTGACTCATCAAAACGCAGCTTGAAGTGTGTCCTTTTGCACAATGGAAATAAATTTCACTCCTTGCCAATCGCACATTCAACCAAGGTAAAAGAAGAATACTCTGTAATTGCATTGGTCATGAAGAAGATAAAGTATAATGAACATAACTGGGTAATTTGTGTTGATATTAAGATGGTAAATTTCCTATTAGGTCAACAAATTGGCTATACCAAATACCCTTGTTTTTTATGTTTATGGGACAGCAGAGCTAAGTCAGAACACTGGAAGAGAAAACAATGGCCTTATAGGGAAACACTGGACCCAGGTATGAGGAATGTTATAAATGTACCTCTGGTGCCCCGAGATCGCATCATATTACCCACTCTTCACATTAAACTTGGTCTGATGAAACAATTTGTTAAAGCACTTAACAAAGATGGTGAATGTTTCCAGTATATTTCAAGGAAGTTTAAAAGTTTGAGTATGGAAAAGCTGAGAGCAGGAATATTTGACGGCCCACAAATTCGCAAATTGGTCAAAGATACCGATTTTCTCAGTTCAATGTCAGAAATTGAGAAAAATGCATGGGATTCGTTTGTATGGGTTATTCAACATTTCTTAGGAAATAACAAGGATGATGATTATGTTGCGCACGTTGAAGAGATGTTAACTCACTTCCAGAATCTTGGATGCAACATGAGCATCAAGTTACATTACCTTCACAGTCACTTAGATCGTTTTCCTGAAAATCTAGGAGACTTAAGTGAGGAACAGGGCGAACGATTTCACCAAGATATTCGGACAATGGAGGAAAGATACCAGGGTCGCTGGGATGCACACATGATGGCAGATTTTTGCTGGAGTATTCAGAGCAACACTTCGTTATTCAATAATAAAAAATGTCATAAAAGAAAATTCCAAAGTTTGTAGTTTATAATATTTATTTATTTATTTCCTTATTTTATATGTTGTAATAAATTTAAATAATAAAATATAAAATAAAAGAAAATACATGAATAAAACAATGAAATGCATTTTCGATCTATTCCATCGATTTGACTTAGTTACATTTTTTTGTCAATTGCCTTCGGCAAGTAACTTGAAAACTGTTTAAACGATTTAAAAGATATGTAGCTTATTGTAAATCTCATTGTGTTTGCCCTAAGGACCAGGATCCACTTTTTTGCAAAAGGGGAAATAAATAGCGTTAATTTTGCAAAAACTGAAAATTGTCAATTATTTTCGATTTAAACGCTTTTTTCAGATTTGGGGCCTATGCGCTACGTGTTAACGTTGTCGAATTCGACTAAAATTTTGTGGGTGGAAATTTCTCATTCAAATCTAACATTAATCCGACATGCACCCCTTGAAATTGGAAAATTTATGTTTTTCACACATTTGAAAACCCGCTATAATGCGTATATCAAGCAAAAAACTAAAATTTTGTGAAAATGAGCGAATTCACTAAAATGTGAATAAATTCGAAAAAAATCAATCGATTTTTATGGTCGATATCTCATTTTGTTGCTATTATATGTCGCTATGCGATAAAAAAATGAATCTGGAAGTTTTTTGCCGTTTTCGATTTTTTATGATTTTTTTAAAACGAAATTTTTTGCCATTTTTACGTAAAAAATATATTTTTTTCTTAAGTTTTTTATTATAACTCCGATACTATTGATCCGATTGAAACGCGATATATAGACGAATTAAAGGCTATGCAAATCTTAATTTTTCTGAATTTATTTTAATAATATCGGACTAGTAGTTTTTGAGTTATCATTAATTATTTGAAGAAACGTCTCAAAAAATTGCAATTAAAAAAAAAAAATTTAAAAAAAAAAATCTATCCATAGAATTTAAAAATTTTACCATTTTTGTACTAAGGTAGCCATGATACATCAAATGTATATAGTAGTTACTCGAGCATATTTTTGCTGTTGCCCTGTGTAATCAATAATGGTGGCGACGGTTTTTGGTGACGGCGGTTTTTGGTGACGATCGTTTTTTGAAATTAATATTTTTTCTTCAACCAAAAATTGCTCTACGTGCCTAAAGAACTTTTCACTTCAATAAAAGAAAATTATGGTTAACTTTACACAGCTTCGTAAGCAATATTGAACATTAAAGGGGATATAAAAATAACGTAACAACATTAAGCTCTTAGTTACAACAACATTAATCAAAATATATAAAAAAAGTCTTAATATATAACAAACAAACTTGTTATAACTTCTCAGACTTCATTTTCTTATTTGAACACTAATACTCATGCATAAAATAAAATGAAGTCTATAGAACAATTTAATACAATACAAATAAAATACATACTTGCACACGTTCAATGTTTGTTAATACATTTTAACAGCAACCTTAGCATTAGTAAAAATAAAATTACATAGAAATATTAACAATTATTCACACAAATATGTGATTAGCAGGAAAACGCACGCTCCAGAGCATACGTACATAGATAATGAAAATACTACCACATACAATTCACTCAAATTTCAATTATCATTTTGATAAGCTGTTTACATATACTTAAATAGAGAGAATCTAGAATGTACATTTTAACAACAGTTCACTTGTTATTAAATTGTTTTTGCTGATACTTAATTATATAAGTATTTATTTGTACAAGTTTGTGTGTGTGTTAAACAAAATTTGGTATAATTCAAAGGTAGTATGCAGATAAATTTATCAAAACTTATTTAATTTTCTTTTTTGTTAAGAATTTTGCCGTTTTGTTAAGATTTAGCAAAACTGGGCTCCGTTTACATGACAATTTTATAAAGGCTTGAAGTTGATGATATTAATTTTAACATTCGGTTTAATGAACACGTCCTACGTTAGTTGAAGTTGAGGTTAAGTTCGACGTAATTTTCTGATTTTAAAATTAATCACCTAATTTGTAATTAATATTTTCTCACCTTAGAGAGAATATAACAAACCTAAGCTTAACTTCAAGAATTCATTTGTATGTTATTAAATAGAGTTCGACTAACTAAAATTTAACTATTCAAAAAAAAAAAAAATAATTAAATAAATTTTCCAATTGCCTTTAAAATTTAATAACGTAGTTTTTAAAAATTATTTCAATCCTTTAAAGTAGTTGGAGAGAATAAAATTATTTAAGCCTTATTTAAATATTTCGACTAATAAAAAATATAATAAGATTAAGCAAATAATTAATTAATATGTATATAGACTAAGGAAAAAGAAAATAGTAGAATATATCTTACATATGGCATTTAATATTAAATGGAAGTTTCTTTGAACTTTAATTCAAATTTTATAATACAAGATTTCAATTTAATATAATCATGATACACACATATTAATTTAATTAGTCAGATGCTGCCATTTAAAATTTCTTAATTCTTAATATTAATATTAATATTTAAGATAAATACAACTTTTGAGACATTTTAATGAAAAATTATAAATTTATGCTGAAATATTTTTATATTTTTTGAATTCTTAGAATAAAAAAAATATGAGATCTAATATTTTTTTTTTTGTAAAACTGTATTAAATATTATTGTTTAATATTAAATATTGTTTACTTTTAAGTCTTTGTAAGATAAGCAAGAAAAACTCACACTAAAATCGATTAAAATAACAAAGAAAGATAAACAATTTCATTATCATCAACATTGTACTCCTGGAAATAAGACAATCAAAGCTGAATGTCAAGACATATGCAGCTATTTAGAAGAGCTAACTTTTTAACTGATAGTTTTTTATTTAAACAAACTAGACTAAGTATTCTTCTGTCTCAAATCATATACACTATGGACCATTAAAGGTAAAATTAAATACATTTAGTAAAATCAGCATTTTATAAACATTTTTAAATATTGCCTAGACTACATAGCAGAGCTTTTAGCTATAGATTTTTAAATATATATTTTTTGGTATGTTCAATATTTTCATTAAATGTTGTAAAATTTGAAGACTATTTTGTTTCGAAAATTCCTTATCAAAAATCCTTAAAGATAAGCTTGTGTTTTGGTTATTTTATCATTAAAGAATTTTCTAAAATCAAAAATTTGCACATTTTGGTAGTTTTAACCACCCCTAAGCTTAAATTTTAAGGGCCACTATCTAATGTAAGCCACACCTAAACTCAAGTTTTTTTCTGCATTTAATTTGACATTTCTCAATTTCAGACTAGCTCAATTTGAACCATGGAAAGATACACAATCGATCAATGGTCAGAATGGTGGCAAGAAATGGCAACGTTGGATGATCAATTAATCGAAGAAAATCATCTTCAGTGAGGAGGCACATTTTCCCCTCAGTGGATTCGTCAATAAGCAGAATCGCCGCATTTGGGCGAATCCAAGAGTGATTGTCAAAAATTCAATACACCCACAAACAATGACCGTTTGGTGCAGGCTGGCGGCATTATCGGACCGTATTTTTTCCAAATGGTGTTCGCTATCGTGAGATGATAACGAACTTTTTATGGCCCGAATTGGAAGATATGGGTGTGGACGGTATAAGGTTTCAACAGGACGGTGCCACTTGCCATACAGCTAACGAAACAATGGCTCTTTTGCGCGACAAATTTAATGGCCGTGTTATCTCACGTGGTGGCGATGTCAATTGGCAGCCAAGAACATGTGATTTGACACCGTTGTACTTCTTTCCTTATTAATTTGTGTTTTATTCAAAATGAAATTCGGCAATTACAAATTTAACCACCCTCTAGGTTTTAAGGAAATTTTTGGTAGGAAAACAATTTTTTTGTGGCAAGACTGTCCAATACCACGTCCAGAATGTACTTTTCGCATAAACTGGCTATTATTTTCACTTTTTTAGTTATTTTTGGGATTTGCATAACAAAATGTATTTTTATAATTTTTTTTATCAACTAACTTAAATTAAATTTACAATCAAATATGAGGGTTTGTTCACTGCTGTTATATTTTGCCATATTAATATTTAAAAAAATATGACTTTATGACTCCTTGTTATTTTTAATTTTTAATATAAAAAATTATATATTTGACCCATTTATTACGATGTTCATAAACTGCATGATTTTTATCATGTTCGTTTGATATTATTTATGAAATAATATAAGTATTATTTGTAAGATTTGTTTCTGTGTATTATATTTTGTTTATTAATAGATTTTTGATTTGTACTTATTTAAATCAGTATATCATTCGTAAATATACATACTTATTGCAACACTCATATATGTATCTATATTTATTGTGTCATATGATTTTGATTATACATAAACATAATAAACAAATTAAACTTGTCAAAATTAATATAATGAAATATTGATTGTACCTACGGGTATCTTACACAATTCAGATTGAATTTGTACGCCATAAAATAATAACGATAACAATTTATCTTTACTAACTTTAGATGAAGCTGACATTTTTTGTGTAAAATTTAAATGTTTTGCACTGTTTAAAAATAATTCGGAGTTTAAAAAATATATTAAATGAAAGTGTTTTGCAATATAATTATTATTATTATTGATTGGATATACACGCTAATCTCAAACTTTTATTTTTTTATATTTAATGTATATAAAATAATTATTGTAGTTTTTGACCTTTTTATATTTTTGAATTCTATTTTATTAATAAGCACTAGGTCTTTTTATAAAAATGTTATAATAATTTTTATTTTCTCAATATTTCGCTACA
The DNA here is from genome assembly GCA_949628195.1 of Phasia obesa. Classification (NCBI taxonomy): domain Eukaryota; kingdom Metazoa; phylum Arthropoda; class Insecta; order Diptera; family Tachinidae; genus Phasia; species Phasia obesa. The sequence continues at coordinate 111,672,028 of OX451218.1, forward strand.
CCATTGGGTAGCATCTTCAGGAAATAAAAATAATAATAGTTTTTAAAAAATTTAAATGATTCAATAAAATTCAAAAAAAAAAAAAAAAAAAAAAATTATTATTATTTTTATTTCCTGAAGATGCTACCCAATGGTGTAGCGAAACAATTTACATTACCATGATGAGCCTCACTCAAAGGTGTTACATAACGTGTAGGTAGGATTGCATAATGTTGTTTAAATGATTTAATGGGTGATTGCTAGGAAAGATATATTTTGACTACTAATTTATTCGTATACTGTTATGGATATAATAGTGCGTATATTTACTAAAATACTAATGCATATAAGTGTTTGCATAAATTGGGGATGCGTGAATTTAAATGTTATTATTGGAAAAATATATAATCTTTTAAATAACTGGCTTTGTTGGAGGTTGACTATATGTTAAAGACCAGAATCATAAAAAATTTGTTTGGTTTATAAGTGATTTATAGAAGCAAGTTTTTTATACAAGTTGTTGCAATAAACCTTGTATAACCAAAAATAGTTTTAATGCATATCGCCTACGAGAATTGATTATAAAAATATAAATTGTTTTTTTTCTTATTTTTATTCATTACGTTTTTATTTATTTGCACATGGCCTAGCCCTTTACAAATAGCTGAATTATTTCCAAAATTTTTTGATTCTATCCCACCTGCATTGTAAATAATAAAAGTTTTTTTAGAGCAAACCTAAAAGTACAAGAAATAAATTTTCGGGAATTAATATTGTTCTTTTTAATTATTATCAATAGCGTACCAAAGCTAGTTTTTATAGCCATTTCGTATATTGCTCAAGTTTGCCACCAACACTAGTTTTAAATACTTTCTCCTAGACTACTTATACGCATTTTAAATTGTGATTTTTTAATGAAATTAGTATAATATTTAAAACAAATAAGAAAAGCGCATGCTGTCGAGAATGAAATTAAAAGTTTTTTAGTTTTACTATAAATTCTTATAAGACCTCACTAGTTAAAATGTTCTTACCATTTAACATATATTTTTTTAATGCAAACAAAAGTCAGTGTTAAAATAAGCAATAAAAATAATTTCTTTTTTCACACCTCGTCCTCTATAAAATAAATGTTTGTGGCATCACACATATCGCAGTTTTCCGCTTATCTACATTCACTATGATAAATTTATAGAAGGTATTTTACACATTACCTTCTAAAAATAAATCGTTTTAGAATTTCATCACCAGACAATATTTGGTTGGTATAATTTTAATTAAATTCATAAGAATTTTCTTAACTTGTGCAGGAAAGGTGGTTGGTATAAAAGATATCTTTGGAAAATATTAAGGTTTCCGTTTTCATAAATTAAAATATTTGGTGGTAAGCAGGCAACAGCCACTGATATTCATATAAGCATTTGCCAGTTTTTAGTCAGAAATATAGAGAAAAATATCTAAAAATTAAATAATAAGTAATACCATTTGCTGAGTGCAGTTAAGACGTCAGAAAGTAGTAAGCATCAACTAAAAGTCTCTCCCTTGTAGCTTAGCCAATTTTGCACTCAATTTTTACCAAGCTTGTATTTGAATGGCCTGTTGTAAAAAATTAAAAAATCGACAAAAAAAGAATATACAATTTTAAAACAAACAACATTTACTTATCAGGCATATGTAAAAGATGAATGGACATTTTAAGTAAATCTTATCAAAGATGATAGAAAACAAGGTTACGCATTTTCTGCTCATGTCGGCCTAATGACGTGCCGAAATTGTTTTTCTATTGGCTTATAATTCTGACTAAGAGCATAACTATAAATTAGCAATTTTTAATTTAAATGTTGCGAGTTTATTTGCTAATTTTTAACATCAATGAAAAACTTTTCTGTATTTCCATATTTGGCTAATTATTAAAGAGACAATTTTAAAATTTACATTTAATAGTTAAAATCGGCATCTCAAGAAAAAGAATACTAATATACGAACGAAAGAAAGAAAATAACAGCCATAAATTTTAGAATAAAGTACAGACATTTAAGTATAGCATTTTTATTTTACTATAGGTAGAATAGTTAGTAGGTATAGTTATCGTGTAAAAAATCAAAGTAGGGATTTCAAGGGATCTTAAGGTTTTGAGGCCTAATGAATCCATTTTTACAATTTTCGCGATGACGTCTGTGGCTGGGTGTGTATGTCCTTATTTAGGTCATACCGTTTGAAAATAAAAATGACTTTGGGTTATGGAGATAAAGAGATGTATAGTTTTTGGGCATAATCGGGAAGGATCGAAAGGCAGGGGTAGTTTTCTTGTCACCCCAAACAAAAAAAAATTATTTTTCGATTTGATCTTTTATTCATTACGTAATATATCCATAAAATATCTATTTCCATTAGGTATGGTTAACTTTACAGTAGGCCACTCTAGAATTTTTTTATTTTTATTTACTCTACATCAAAGTTCTAAAATTTGATAAGACTTTGGCCACTAACTAAGAGCTCGTGGAATTTCATTTGGCCGCTTTTGTAATGTGCTTCTATGTGTGCAGAAGTAAAAAAATGGTTAAATGAATCTACAAGGACTTAAATTCCAAAACAAAAGACAACTTTTTAATTAAAGCAAGGAAAGAAAATATTTAAATTTCAGATTGAAATAAACTCAACAATTCGTTACAGCATAAACATCATTAGAAAATATTTGGCACAACTTATTTAATATATCCAAAGTTTTGTTAGTAGTTTAATGCTCAAGTTGTATAGTTTGCTTTTTATATTTTGTATTCCAAAATAAACACTTGACAATTTAAACAAAAATTCAATTTCTGAAAACTATTACACATGAGTGATAAATCCACACAAAACTTAAACTTAATTAAATACTGAATGAGAACAAAAAAATACAAATAGAAGTTTAAACCATCATTTCAAGTTCATTTTCATTTCATTTTCATGTTTAACGGCTTTACGGCGTTTGTTTCTTTGTTTGTTTTGCTGTTGTTTGTTTGTTAGTATGCAGAAGAAACAACTAAAAATAAAACTTATTTTTTAAGTCAACAAACAGTTACATCCAAGCATGCAACTCAAGAGCCGAAACGTAATACACATGTGGCAAATGCTACTTTTTGGCATTTAAGAATGTAATTTTTTTTAAAGTACTTTTGATGTTTCGAAAAGTTGTAAAAACATTAATAGAGAAAGTTAAAACAAATAGTTTTTATGTTTTCTTATCGTTGGTTTTTTACTTTGTAGTAAAAGAAAAATATCAAATGACTATGTAGTTTTAGCACATTTAACAGCGTAAGTATGTATTATGCCGAATTTATTACACATTTTTCTGCTGTAATTAGAGTCATAAATGTTGAATTTAAACATACCCATTACATATCTTCCATAATATATCTACATTACAAAAAAAAACTATATACTTGCTCTTAAGTACCAAGGGGCCATCCATAATAATCTGTCGTTATATTACTTTTGAGAGAAGGTTGAATAAAATTATAAGCATATTCAAGTTGTTTTACATAGGGTGGGTTAAAGTTATTCATAAACTTTTTTCTTACATTACTTTAAAAAGTTTATGATTTGCTCTGTTCAATGATTTCATATGAGAAATTTCTCACATAAGTTTCAAACAGATTCTACATTTCATTTAACTTTATTTTGGAAAATTTTTCGTTCAGTGTACACATTTTTTTAATAGGACGGTATAAGCCATTGTGAAGTTATATGAATTTTAATTAATACTAATAATTTAATTGCAATACATAAAAATTTCCTGTCGAAATAAAGTTATAATTTTTTTTTATTTGTTTATTTCTGTCATATACTGTTCGTTTTTTTTTAAATCTAAATATGGTTGGCGGAATAATCGTATTCACAAACTGCCAGGGTATACTCAATTAGCCTCCTTCAGGATCTGTTACGCGACCTATACCTTCGTATAGGAAGTCCCAAATTCAGCTTTGATTAAAATTTGTTAGATTATACACGATAACCAAAACGATTGCACATGGTGATTAAAGCAAACACCAATAACGGTACCGCAGTACAGCTATTCGAGGAAGCCAATCATCCAGTACGAGAGTGAGTCGCAAACCACTCGAAGGCCGAGCAACAAGGACGGCCTGATTGACTTTAAAAGATAACGACAATGACGCGCGAACGCTGTTCCCCAACCCAGAGCTACTTTACGACTGACATATACTGTTCTGTTTAAAAATAATTTTTACTGAGTTATTACCTAAAATTTGTTTAGAAAAGTCAAAGTTGTTAAAAAAAAATAAGAAACGAGATAGCTTTTTACATTGGTACTAAATATATGTATGTTGATTATGTACATCTTTTAAATTCTAGTTTTCAATTGATCTTGTTGTTGTAAAATTTGTTGTGTTATCCGAAATGTGATATTTAAGCGCTAAAAAATGTATTGTAAGTTTATTTTTAATATTGTAGATAAAGAGGGCATGTTCAGTTGATCCTATTCATTATTATGTGCAGAATTCTTGTTAAGAGGAACAAGTTGAAACTGTATCATAATACCATGAATATCTATTTTTAACCGACTTCAAAAAAGAAGGAGGTTATCTATTCGTCTGAATGTTGCTTTTTTTTTTTTTTATGTATGTAACCGCAGAACTCAGCCATTTCTGAACCGATTTTAAAATTTTTTTCTTTATTTGAAAGGTTATGCTTCAAGGTTGGTCCCATTTTAAAAACAGTTTATTATATTAAAAATTAAAGGGTGTCCCCATACAACATACATGTTTTTTACGTGTATTAAGAACCTTAAAGGGCAGCAAATTAAAATTTTAAAAAATTGCGTGCCTCTGTAGCTCCCAACAGCAGAAATTAATAAAAAAATAAATTTAAAATTTAAAGGGTGTCCCCATAGGTGACATAATATGACCTATTTGGGTCTATCTTTTGAACCGTTATAGACTAAACCTTGAAAATTTGACAGAATGTCGATTACTATGACCGTTATAATAAAATGTATAAATACTCAAAATTTTAAATTAAAGGGTGCTCCAATAGTTCATTTCATTTGATGTATATGGCCATACTTTTGAATAGTTGTACACAGACCGCTGAAATTTACAAAGAACCTGTAGTGCTAAGTCAGCTATAACAAAAAGTATAAAATTTTGAATTTGGAACTTAAAGGGTGTCCCAATAGTTAATGTAATTATATGTATGTGGCCAAACTTTTGAACTGTTAGAGACAGACAGCTGAAATTTACAAGGAACCTGTATTGCAAAGTCCACTATAGCAAGTATACACTTTGAAGTTAGAAATTAAAGGGTGTCCCCATAAATTACGTAATTTGATCTATATGACCCTATCTTTTGAACCGTTAAACACAAACACTTGAAAATTAGGCAGAATGTCCACTACTTTCTCTGGTATGATAACAAATATATATATTTGGAATTATAGTGTAAAGGGTGTCCCAATAGTTCATGTAATTTGATATATATGGTTAAACTTTTTAACCGTTATAGACAGGTAGTTGAAATTTACAAAGAATCTTTGTGACCAAGTCCTCTATAACAACAGGTCTTTAATTTAACATTGTAAATTAAAGGGTGTCCGAATAGGTGATGTTATTTGATCTGTGTGCCCCTATCTTTGAAACCGTTATAGACAGAGGCTTGAATGGTGTCCCCATACAAGACGGATGCTGGTGAAAATAACTTAACTTTTAAACAGTAATAGGGAGAGGCTTGACATTCAATAGTGTTTATTTTTTCCCTCTAATTTTGGCGCATCTTTTATTTGGTTTAAATCTAATTCTTACAGATTACTTCTTACATTTTTAGTTTAGAATTGGTGCCCTTCTATTTGTTTTGAAGTCGGTTTTTTTTGCAAGAATTATTTTCAAATATAAAGTAAATTAAAAACGGTTCAGAGTTAACTCACTACGTTGAGTTCAAAAACGTTGTAATTTTATTTTTGCTCATTTATTAATAAATAGGTATTCACAAATGTGAGTTATTGAAAAAATTACAAAAAATTCGATATCGATTTTTTTAAAACTTAAAAATAAAATTTATTTTTAAGAAAAGAAAAATATACATTGCCTAAATATTGAAACATTTGAAAGCCCTTGGCTACAGAGGAAAAGGTAAAAAAAATTCTATGGAAAATATTGCTATGGTTGCAGCAATGGACAAATTCATTTACATATAGACATATGCTTCTTGTGCTGAAGAGAAAAAGTTTTGTGACTAAAATACATACGAGTACAACTATAAGTAACCAGTCGCTAAAAACCAAAAGGTGAATCAATTAACCAAAATTAGTTGCAATAGCGGATTCATTATTTTCACTGTTCTAAAAGTCAAGTTATTTGAACTTAAATTTAAAACTAATTAAAACCGTTAATTGATGTAAAAAATTTTTTCTCTGTGTTTAGAATTTGCAGGGACCGTAAGTAACAGTTATCGCTTTAAAATAATTATTTTACAACAGTTGTTTTCAGAACTAAGTAAAAGTATGCATCTAAAATATTTATTTTTCAAAAGATAAATAAAATCTCAAACGAAAGTTTAAAAAAAAGATATTTATTTTGCCATAAAAAAATAAAACTTTTTTAGGAGTCGTATTTTTTTCGTCAGAACATAAAACTCGTTTTCTGTAAATTGGTATTCATTAAAATAATGGCGGTTTTTAATTTGTTATTGCTTGATTAACGATCTTCACCGGATCTTTTAACATTGTTTTTTCGGAATTTTACGATACACCTCATACATCGATTTTAGAGCGGTACAAGAAATCAAAGAAAATGACTGAGGTTAAAAAAAGTTCTCTTGGAAATTGATAATTTTTTCTCAGGGAGGAAAAAATACAATAAATTAAAAATAAAATAAAATCCATAAATTGGTAAAAAAGAGTCAACAGGTTGTTCTTGCAACCCAGTTAAGTGTGTAAAGAGCATTCTAGCTCTTAAATTGGTATTGAGCGGCCTCCGTTCAAATCTTTCCACAAAAAAAAATCTGAAATAACAAAATAGTTTTATTTGATGACGGAATAATAAAACTCTCTTTTTAAGAGTTTCAATTCAACTTTTATTTTTTTGTTGAAATATACCTCTTAACTATGGAGTTGAGATCGATATTTTAAGATCGCCATAGATTCTGAGCGAGCACGTCAATACAAATTGATTGATACATGACAGTATAGCTTTCCGTTGACCCTGACATCAAGAGTTTTTGAGTACAATTTTTTTATAACTGTTATTTAGGGTCCCTGAGAATTTGATATTTTAAGAAAGGTCGAAATTGAATGAACTTGCTATTGCCAGCATGTTATTAATTGATTCGTCTTGGCCTTATTTTTACTCAGTAGTTATTTAAATTAGTCACAAAACTTACTATTAAACATGATTCCCGATTTTAATTTTGCTAAAATATGTTTTGAAAATTATTTGATATTTCAGTAAATTTATTATTTGTTTGATTTTTTCATTATTTCAAGTAAACTTTATTTATTTTGCAAAATATTCATACTTATAAATTAATGACAGTAGTATATATGGAGCAGAGTAGATTGTTTTTAGGCGGGCCATAAAATATAATTAACAATTTCAATTTGGACACCATCCGTCACTTAGTAAAAACAACTATCTGAAACCTAACATATGGCTTATGTTGCTATTTCAGTACTCATTTATTGCATTTTGATTTTAAAATAAACAACACCAAAACATAAACTTTAGCACATCACTGCCATTTTATATTGCAACAAAAACAAAAGTATTACATACAGTAGTAGGGATTAATGCAAAACTTGCCAAAATGCCAGTGTGCAATAAATAAAATCTGTAAAAAGATATATTTAAATAGAGGAGGTGGTTTTGATGTATATGGGTTTATCTTTTGAACTGAAACAAATAGACACTGAAAATTTAGTGTCTATTATTTTGTTTGTATTATTTTGCTAGCTACAGCAATAGCAAATACTTAAAATTTATACAGGGTATATACATAAATATAATTAAATATTAAGATGTTCCCATTAAAAATTTTATTTAATTGCATAGTTCTTTATTTATTGAACATAATCGTCAGACGGTTGCAATGACACAAAGCATGTCCGCATTTAAATAAAAGGTGCTGCATATAAGACGTGATTTTGAAACGGGCAGGATTTTTAATTTTATTCACTGTAGCAACAAATATAGCAAATAAAATAACACAACAACAAATGATATCCTTATAGAGTATATGTTTTTGAGGTATGTCCACTATAACAATAAGTAATAAAAAATAATGTTAAAAATTATGGGCTAAATCCATATAAATTATGATTTTGGCATATATTGTTTATTTTCTATATTTTTTAAGTTGAGCTCACACCACATCTTGAAAAGCCGTTGATTTGTTCAACCATTGAACAGTTTCAACTGTTCACATTAAAGCGCTTCCTGAAAACCATCGTTGTCGATGTCGATGTCATGTTCTTGTTCAAGAAGCATTGTTAAAACCTTTGTTCGCACAATGATGATTGCCATCAAATGAAAGTTTGACTTTTAAACAACGCCATCAGTTGTTCAAGCTTTCAAATCCTATTTCCTGTGCAATAAGCATTCAGCCAAAGTTACCTGCAAACAGAAAATAATGTTTAGTTGGAACATGCCCATCGAAAGGCTTTCTTCACATATTTTTGATGCCTATTCTGCTGACGTTTTGTTCATGTGCAAACAAAACAAAACTAAAAAAGATATTCCGTATCATATGCCCACAGATAGATGCAGAAAGTTAGATGTTCTGGCAGCAACAATTTTTGAAACTAATTAGTCCTTAGATGGGTTCTTAATCCCTTTACCAATTTTCTTGTTCATGCTGTAAAATCATTAGCTATTTCAAAAAACTTCAAAGTAATATAAAAAAGTTTTATTAAGACCAATTAACCGAAAAAGGGAGACGTGAAGTTAAGATGGTTTTTATTAATAGGTTTTTGATAAGGTGTATATTTTTTTTTTTTAATCTGAAGTACGACATTTAATTTAAATAAATATTAAATTAGTTTAATTTTGATATACTACAGTGTAGTCACCAGCAACATACAACAACATCACATTTAACTAATATTTTTTTTTAGTATATTTTACTCAAACACTTATGAAAGCGAACAGCAAAGCTACATCAAATTTCAAAAATGATGAATGAACTTTTTTTAGTTTTCTGTTTTGTTCAGGATTAAAATGTCCCTGTTTTGTTTTCATGTTTTCCTCTTTGGTATTTTTTTAAGAGAAATAAGTTCAAGATTGTAGTCATAAACAATTAAAGAAAAAAAAAAGAACAAATTTAACCATCTGTTAAAAACAATTAGTTATTATATTTGTTGGACTAATAATTTTCGTTTGTTTTGTTGTGCAATTGTTTGTATTGTTAAAATGACCTGAAAATTGTTTAACCGTAAATGCCAGTTATTAATAATAATTGTATATTTACTTGCTTGAAAAAGTTGGTGACATTTGATTAGTGTCCTGCTGTTACAGCTGTTTTAATGGGTGATTTGGTGACCATTATATTTTAACAGCAATCATTAACATTCGTAGACTATTCAATTATTTAATTTTAATGTTCACTAAATATGATTAAAATAAACTAAATAATTATGGTTGGCCAGTGCTATTATAATATTGTTTGTTTTGAAATTTTTGTGAGAGAATGGGAATTAAAAACTATGTATTTATGCATAACATATTTCGTTTACCAAAATGAAATAAGCAAATAAGCAAATTCTTTCAATGTTACATTTTTCAATAAATTAATAATATAGTATCAGAAAATACAGGATTTGGTAACAATTATATATTCTTTTTTTAATAAGAGGTAGCGCAAATTTACTCGCTGACATACATATTTCCATGTAATGTAAGTGATACCAACAACAAATCAGACTAAATCGCCCTTCCTGCAATTTTACAAGCTATAGTCCCGCTAGTACTAGGAACAAAAATGTTATGCATGGTTGAAGTTAACATTTTGGGTTTATCTGTAGCGAATTTAACTACGATCGTTTAGGATGTTTTATTCCAGCGGATTTAGATGTACATACTTCAGCTTCTTTAAGTAAGTCGATACGTGTTTCGTGATTTCCTCTTCAATCAATGGTGTCATTTAGATTTTTATGTATGTTAGAATTATTTATATAACCTGTGCCTTTGTCCTCATATTTAGCATTGCATATTGGTGCCTATGAATTTTTTTACAAGTTTGATGCTAAGCACTTCATATTGTCGAATTGTATAGCAGAAGTTTGCAACCTAAGGTAAGACTATAGTTCCAGCCTGTAAGCTAGTTTCAATTAAATGTTTTTTTATTCACAACCTGTACGTCAAATACAGGCCAAAATGATTACAGGGTTACAGGAAAGAGCTACAACTTTGCCTCAGAGAGTATATCAAAATTTCACACGGTTTGCAAAATATGAGCTTGAGTAAATGATCATTTTTTGCAAAAATGACATCGAGGCCCCACATCCTTGAGGGCCCATAAAAAAAACCTGGAGGATTTTGGGCAAAACTGGGAGACAGGGTTTTTTTTTGGTCTTTTATCACGTAGTGGTGTCCGTTATATGGTTATTTTTTCCGTGTTGCACTGTGTAATATTATTAATTTTAATTTTTAATACATTTCCAATTTGTTGTTAAATTAAATATTATTAACAAGTTAAGTGCATGTGCATATAAAATAAAATAATCAAATAATTTTGTCGTGCAAAAAAATAGATAGAAGGTTAAACGGTCATCGTATCTAAAATGTAGACTTTTTCAGGTTAATTTGTTTTAACTTGGAGTCTATATGCGTTTTTTAGGTAAGACACCAATCCGATGTATGCCGTGGTATCTGACCTCTAAAAGTTGAGGAGTAATTTGGTTATTTATGAGAATAGAGGTAATAGTCTCGTTAAGTGAGTACATTTTTGTTTCTTACCTATATTCTCCATTTCTTTAAAATTTTTTCTGAATCAATCCTGTTATTTAGAAGACCATATCGTTGGTTTATGATAGAAATGCCTTAACTCGAATAATTGTAACTTTACAGGAAAAGGTAAAAACTGAAAAATATAACATCGTAAAAAAGACAAGTTAGAGGCTTTCTACTTCAGAGCATGGTTATACTTAGTCTTGTAAATAACTTGATCGGCTTTGCCACTGGAAAAACTTTCATTCTACCAGTTTTTGTGTAAATATCTACTGTAGTCCTTCGAAACTTACCAAATTGTATAAGCTATTACCTACATATGTATTTGTTATATATGAGACATTAGATGTCAATTTTTTTTTTCATAAATTGTTTATTGTATCTTCAATATTTTTGAACTAACAATAATTACTCGTATCTTAAGTCTAAAATAAAATATACTTTTTAAGTTTAGCCAGTGCTAGACAAAAATAATGTTTGTTTCACGATTGCTGAAATTATTTACGGGTCATCCCTCTATTGTACGGCCAAGAAAAGCAGTATCTCTTCTTTTTAGTCGAATGTAACCAGGTTCATTCAGCATGTTACGCGCCAAAGGGTTTGGATGAGATTCAAGCCTTTTAGATATGTGACTGCATGTTTCGCTATTTCTGCTTTAACTGATGGCATGTTTAGGTTTTTGTGGATGTTCGAATTTTTTATATACCAGGGAGCAGATGTAATAATACGTAGAATCTTATTTTGGCGCCTTTGAATTTTTTCTACATTGCTAGCTGAGGCAGTGCCCCATAACTGAATCCCATAACTCCAAATTGGTTTGAGGATCGACTTGTACAGTAGAAGTTTACAATCTAAGCTCAGGTTGGGGTTTCTGCCAATAAGCCAATTTAGTTGTACTGCTTTTAGTTTCATTTGTTTTAACTTGAAATCAATGTGGCTTTTCCAAGTAAGGCGACGGTCAAGATGGATACCCAGGTATTTAACGTCTGTCAATTTAACCAAAAAAAAAAAAAAAAATATTATTTTCAAATTTACCATTCCAGATTTTATTGAAACTTTTGCTATTTATATTCTTAGACTCCCTAAATCCAAAATTAATTTTAAAAAATTCTCTCTCTTACAGCTTTTTAGCTATACAGTTATAAAAATTGAAAAATATCGCTTTTAACATAAGCGCTCGAGGCTGAAATATATTCTAAATACAGGAAATTGAGTAAAATCTCATTTTAAAAGATTTAATCTGATACTATTCATGAATTTAAAAAAATTTAAATTTTTGAGATAGTGTCTTACATTTTTTTTTTAATTTACAAATGTTTTTTAATGTGGCTTAGTAAGTACACCATAGAGTGTTATGTTAAAATATTTTCATATTTTCTTAATTTTTTAATGATCAAAGTTTTACCAAAAACATGTTCAGCGCCACCATACATTATAACAGCGAAAGCTCTAATTTGCAATAAAAAATCCTGCTCTTAAAAATCAATGCAAAAACACATAAGATAATAAGAGATTTTAGAGCACAAAACTTAAACAAGTTTAAACCACTATGTTTCATAATTTAATAAAGAATAACAAGAAAACGCTTCAGTGTACAGAGCAGTACTTAATGTCTGTTTTATTATACAAGTATTGCATGTGAGTGTACATTTAGTCATACCATCAAATATTTAATGTATCAAGTTTACTAATTTCTGTCAATAATTCAACCGAAAGAGCTCAAAACAAATTATTTTATTTTATATCAATGCACGAATGACCTTTAGTTGGTATTTTACGACACTTCCTGGTATTTCAACTTCATTTACATTTTTGTAGCAGTAATTTTTAACAAACGACTTTCCTTCGTTTATCCAAAGGCTCTTAAAACATCTAACACAGAGAAGGATATTTAATTATTGTACTAAAAACATCGATCATTGTTTTAAAATAAACGTTTTAATACGATGGCGGCATAATTTTGTAAAAACCGAGCAGTCGTTAAACACACACACAAAAATAAATATTTTCACTTAACTTTTCTGTATTGTTGTTGCTTAGTTTATTTCGTTTTGTTTTTTGTTATTGATATTATTTTGCTGTCACATAAACGTTTTAAACTGATGTGTAGTCATGCATGGTAGAACGTGAGCATTTTGCTAAAAGTGCTCCAGAGAGGAACGGAATTGAGTGTTTTAATGGAACTTTTAAAAATGTTCAACATGATTTGTAATACTAATTTTTATGTTACTCAAAACGAATAACTTTTACGACTTTTTTAATTTAACTACTTTCAAAAAACTCAAGGACGAAATCTGAGCGAATGTGTTTGAAAAAGTTACAGCAATATAATTGGTAATAATTTTTTTGTTTTCAGTTTGAAATGCATTTTGGATTTGTATGGCGGTCACTATATGAATTTTAAATTTAACATGTTTAACAAGTTGTAATGTTTTAGAATGACATTTTGTATGGTATGGACTCAAATATAAACTCTATTTATACAAAATTTAGCAAATGAATAAAAAGGGTAATATTATTAAAACTATACAAACTACGCAGTTATAAACAGGAACAATTGTAAATAATATTGATGTTGGCAGGGAAATCTTACGATTTTAACAATAAAAAAAATTAATAAAAAAATATATGCACCCATATTTTAGTTTCATATTTCTGTCTCTAATATCTGCTCGGGGGAATATTGTGTTTGGCGGTTTCTAAACCATTGACGCTAATACTTTCGGGAAACAGGAAGATAACAACCTTGAGGTGTAACTAGTGTCCAATGACTAATACAACGGGAACCGGCATACCCACAGTACGCTCCACTCCAAAAATGTGTTGCTTTGAGCAACAAGGGCAAAGAAGCAATGTGCAGGTAAGATCACCATCAGGTTAAGGTTACCCAGCCCCATAGTAAAACTGGAAAAAAATCGAAGGAGTTATGGTAGCTTAATGAAATTTTTGGCACATACCTCTCTTGGTCTACTATTTTCAAAAATGACATTAACATTTTTAGAAATTCTTTTATTTTTCCGGAGCGGGGACAATTAAATACCCATAATTCCCCTATTTCAGTAATTTTTATTTTTTTGAATTTTAATCTATTATTTCACATAGAAAATGCGTGACAGTTCTTTTTTATAAAATATAACCAATATCTAATTATTTAGGGTTGCCGTATACCTTTTAATATAACATTATTTAAAACTTTTTAGTATAGTTATTTTTTAAAGTTTTGAAAATACTCATAACCATTAGTATTCAAATAACATTACATGAATAGGGTTTCCAAATTGACAACTCTAAATATTTTAAAATTAAATTATTATTTATGATAAAAAAACATATTTATATAAAGATTAATAATAAAGTTACAAACAAATTTAAATAACATAACAATTGTAAACAATTTCTTAATCACTAAAATAGTTTCTGAGTCTGAATCAGTGTTAATAGATTCATCTACTATTATGTAATTACTAATTACTTGATTATTGTTGAAAGAGCTGCTTGTATTTCTATTGGATGAAATTAATGGATCAGAAGAAATTAGGAGTTTATTCATTAAATCTTGATTACAATTTTCTCTGCTATTTTTTCGAGTGTGCTCAAGTCTGTTCTGTTTTGTGAAGGCATTCTAAAGCATTCGCCCGTGCGCTCACCTTGTAGTAGTTCGCTCTGGTTTAAAGTATATCCTACTATGATCATACATTTTCAAATATTAAAAATATCAACTGATATTTTATATAGTTTATTTGACCTTTTTGTTAATATTAATTTAACTATTTTATTTTAAGCTTTAGGTCTTTAAATAATTTTTTTTTATATTTTTTCAATATTAATAAAAATTATAATTTTTCCTGATGATGCTACACAAAGGAGTAGCGAAATATTGAAAAAATATAAATAAAATTATTTAAAGACCTAAAGCTTAAAATAAAATAGTTAAATTAATAATATCAACTGATAATTTTAATAAAAATATCAAACATGGATGATTTTTAAAATCATTATATTTCAAAAGTTGGCATAGAAAACACCTAAACTTTTATATGCATATTTTAGTATGTATGACAGAAAATAAGATTATTGATTCATAAAAGTAGTTTTTTGATGTGCCATTTTTTCGGGTCCATCGAAGCTGACTATATTTTTAAAAAAGAACATATTTTGGCTAAAAACTTCACAATTTTTTTTACAGTGTTGTTATAAATATTTGAATTTTAGGATTTTTTAATTGTGTCTGCTACATTTCTGAATAAAACAAATAAATTTGCATGCATTTTCATTGAAAAATTAATGTTTGAGATTTATTTTTCCAAACCCATTTTTTGTTACTTAAAAATTATGAAAAAAATATCAAAATAATTCGATTTTAAAGCCGTGTAACTTTTTAAAGGTGTAAAGCACATGAAAAACCAAACCACCTCTGGAATCCCAGCTTTCATGTCATCATCATATTATTGATGAATTCGAAAGTTTTTTTTTGATTTTTTTCCACTAGACAGTTTAGTCGTGTGTAATTTTAATTTTTTTTATTAATATTTCTCATAGAAATCTAAAGACTAAGGAAGGGGAATTTTAATTGTAATCGTAATGTTTACTGATAGATTTCTGAATCTCGGATAAATGCCAAAGCGAAAATCTGATCAAATATATAATGAATGCGTATTGTTTTTTATTTTATTTCATACATATTTTTGTGTCCCGAAAAAATTATGTTGTCATCATATACATTTTTCTATAATTTTGCGAACATTTACCAAAAATGATTATTAAAATTACTGTCAAGTCAAAATATTATAGGATTTGAACAAAGCCACATTTATCAGCCTCACTACAGAGGGGCAATATTAAGGCGAAAATGTTTAATGTTTTTTAAATGGATTTTGACAGTTAAATTAAATTTTTTTCCCCGAAATGGAAGTTTAGTTGTCGCAATCCATATAAAAAATATAAAAAATTTCGCCTTAATATTAATATTTTCCCTCCGTACCACAATTTTTCAAACATAATAACTAAGACATAATAATCAGGTAGCCTCACTACGGAGAGGAAATATGAAGCCGAAAAGTGTCAATTTTTTTTAGATGGATTTTGACAGTTAAACTTACAATTTTTTGCCTTAAATGGAAATCGAACTATCAAACTACATAAAAAAAATTAAAAATTTTCGCCTTAATATTTCCCAACTGGGTTACCTGATGAATGTGCCTTGATAAAAACACATTTTATTTGTCATAATATTTTTAAAAAACTAAACAAAAAACCAAAAGAAAAGGGATTTAAATACTTAAAAAAAAATATTATATTATATAAATTTTATCAGACAAATCTGTATAAAAAGAAATAAACTGCTTCCAATCTAAACGATTAAATATATTAAATTTCCCGGACATGTTTGACAGATATCAATATAAAATTTCCAAAAATAAAGTCAGTAAACTTTCTAAATTGTATAATTCAGACAACGTCGGAATATTTTTGACTGGGTAGGCACTGACGTAAATCTGTATAACACCTCTCTCTAATGTGTATACCACTGTAGTTTATGTTCCTTTTTTCGGCTTGGAATTTATTTCTTTTTTATTATATTTGGTTGGTTTGTCGTGGTCTTCATTCCTATATTTCTTTATTATTCTGATTTCTTCGACCGTTTGCCAGTAAATATAAAATAAATTAAAGAGCATCAAATCCGTTCAATAATATTTAAGCGTTTGTGTCATAAACTTTAACTGCTCAATATTTTTTTCTTTTCTTTCTTTTTCAGTCTCTATTGTTGGTGTTGTGCATGACATATTATTGTTTGCAAACAAATGTTTATTTGTACATTTATAAGCATTAGTTAACTTGTTTATTTCTATTTGTATGAAATTGTTAAATATATTTTAACGAGTTCAACATAATTAATTGCTGTTGATTGCTAATGTGTTTTTGTTTTCATTTGTAACTAGTTTATGGCAAGTAAATATTTATATTTTATTTATATTTAATTTTTTCATTGACAATCAATTATAGCATCAATTTATTTATATTAAGAAGATTTGTAAATAATTTGGAACATAATTGGGTGAACATTTTTTTTTGTGGGATAATGGCACATTTTGTATAGAATAACTGACGAGCAAGAAATGTATATTCGTATACAAAAAAACTTGACCTTAAACTGGTTTTCTGCATTTTGCATCATTGAATTTTCTTATTTTTTTTTAAATAATATTAAAGACTAACAACTCCGAACATATTCAGTCAATAGATTTTATTTTCTTATAAAATAATGAAAAGTGTGGCTAACTTGTGAAGTATTTAGAGTACACCAATTTATTTAGCCACCTAAAGTAAGGACGCTTCAACAGAAAGATGCTATAATTCAAGGAGTAAGGAATACTTTATTACTTTGCAAAATTTTAATAATTTTAATGACAGTACTAATTTCTCTCGTCCTATATTCAGAAGATACTGTGCCACTTTTTATGCTATGGCAAATCTTCCTTTTCCTTCTACTCTATATGTTAATTTTAAGTGACTCTTCCTGTGCCTACTATTATTGCGTAGATATTTTTAAGTAATTGAAGCCCGTCAAAGAATACAGCGAGACTAAATTTCAATTATGCGCTTAATGATTGGTCGTTTTTTTTCTTACAGTGAAGTACCGTCACCTATATTTTAAGTTCTGTAGTTTACTTACTGTAATTTTTTTTTTAACTTGCAAATCTATGTTTTTATTTTTTCATCTTACAAATCTAGTAGCAATTGTTTTCAAGTTTACCATGCCAAATTTTATTGAAACTTTTGATATTCATATTCTTTGAATTCCTGAATCCGAATGTAAATAAAAATCTTTCTGTTGCAGTTTCTATACAAGCATAAAAATAGGAAAATATTCGGCTCGAAGCTCAGATATATTTCGTCTCCTGTTCTTTATATACGTTTTTAATGTGGTTTAGTGAGTGCACCATGGTGGGATCAGAAGTTATTTTAAAAAAAAAACTTCACATTTGATTTATTTTTAATGAAAATTGCTTACTCTAGGCACAAGTTGCAATTTTTTTCATTTGCATGAATGGTATCAAATTAAGTCTTATTATATCCTCTTTAAAATAAGCTTTAATTCAACTTCCTAGGTCTTATAGAACTGGAGTTAGATTATATTTCAGCCTCGAGCCCTTATGTAAAAAAGCAATGTTTTTCTATTTTTATAACTGTATTAGCAATACAAAAACTGTAAGGCTGATATCGGAGTGCATGCTACAAGCAAAGCTATAATACTACGCTATAACATGCTATAACCAGTCATGTGTTTTTCTTGTGTGTTCGCACAAAACATGTCAGAGTGAGAGCGAAGCTTGATGCGAGTTCGTGTATATTAGTTTGTAGCGCATTGTAGCACGTTGTTACTTCTACTCTTTTGTTTGTTTAATTTTATTATGTTTTAAAAACTTTGTGTTTATGTAAACATTTTTATGCAGTTTTTGATAATTTTAAATTAAATTTTATTAAAAAAAAAAAATAAATAAAAACGGAAAATTTAAAAATGGATTAAAAGTATTAATTGACATAATAACAAATGACAATATACTGAATATTAATATCAAGGCATATTAATGAGGTAGCCTCACTACTGAGGGGAACTATTAAGGCGAAAATTTTCAATTGTTTTTTATATATAGTTTGATAGTTCGATTTCCATTTAAGGCAAAAAATTGTAATTTTAACTGTCAAAATCCATATAAAAAAATTGACACTTTTTGTCTTAATATTTCCTCTCCGTAGTGAGGCTCTCTGATTATTATCCCTTAGTTATTATGTTTGAAAAATTGTGCTACGGAGGGATAATATTAATATTAAGGCGAAATTTTTTATATGCGACAGCTAAACTTCCATTTCGGGAAAAAAATTTAATTTAACTGTCAAAATCCATTTAAAAAACATTAAACACTTTCGCCTTAATATTTCCCCTTCGTAGTGAGGTTACCTGATGAATATGCCTTGATTAATATTAAAAAAAATCGCTTTGATCAATATAGCATTCACTCTAACATCTTGAAGCATTGGTGTAGCACGAAATATTATCGCTTCTAGCCTCGCTTTGCTTAGAGCTCGCACTTTGAAATCAGCCTAATGTGTAGAATCTTTTTAAAAATTATATTTGAATTCAGGGAGTCAAAGCATATAATTAACAAAAGTCTCAATACTATCTGAAGTAGTCATTTTGTGTGCCTTGTTGATTTGACATATAATAACTTCTATATGTACCTATCCCTGGGTTATTACACGGAAACAAAGGTTTTATATAAAAATTCTGATTTTATTGTACAGTTCTGTAAATAGTGTCAAGTTTGCAGTACTTTCTTTACTTTTTCCTTATTTTCTCTTGAAAATTAGATATTTTATTTTTTATTTTAGTCAATATTTAAACCGAGATAATAAGGGGCCTTCTTACAAAATTTCATTAAAACTTATTTTTTAGTTTTTACGTAATGTAAATACAAATAGACAGGCAATACCAAATATTCCTGTTTTATATTCGATTTTGATTACTATCTGCACCAGCAACTAAATTTTCAAAACTATGTCATGCGCAAAAATGGTCCTGTACGGTTTTATTATATGTATATATTAATTGACACTATTTAAGTATGCATACAACAATATCACATTTTCATTTTATTGTACGGCTTTTTAAAACATCGTATGTACTTGTGTCCTCAATTTTATTACCATTAACTTGGTCTTATTAAATAAAATAATTTCATATAACAATTTTAAAGATTAAATCTTTTCATGTTTTTAGGGGAAAACCATGTACAAAAGTTCTCAAAAGTACTCAATAAATTTTTAAATGTTAAATATTTGCACTGAGAAAGCTTAAACATTCTTTTACGTTAGTATTAACAATTTATTATACAAAAAAAAAAAAAAAAAAATTGGCAACCAAAACTAAAAATTAAGCCAATTTATAAATTTTTTAAAACTATATTTTATATTAAGAACGTACACTTAATATAAACTTTTGGTGTACATCTTATAAAGTAGTTAATAGACTTAAGAACAGTGGATACAGAAAACAATTGAGAGCATTTCGTTTGTTTTACATTTTTTCTTACTCACAAATTCCCATTAAATTTTTACAAAATAAATGTGGACACATGAATAAAATATAATATTATTTTTCTTATACAGATTGATAAACCATTCGTATTTCGTTATTTTTACGAATAAATTAGAATTTTTAATTCAGTATAACAAGTAAAAAAAAGATGCGAAACACTGTGACAATCAATCATATTATGCCTGAGTGCGTATACTTAATATTAATTTCTGCATACGATCCAATCTTTTACTAAAAAAACTTAATCTCATTAATTTGTAAAAAGAACCAGAAATATGAAATACTAAAAATATGCTTGCAGGTGTTTTTTTGCTTTACGTTTTATTCCTTCCCATTATTTCCAATGAAAGCTAATGCAACATTAATTATGAAATTTATGTAATAAATCAGAAATTTAATACATTATTTTTACAGATTAAAAGGTTATTTGTTACAGACTTCTTCACGTTATTCTTGCGAATAAAGATGACTGAAATTGAAATACCGTTTATGCTGACTAAATGGAATTTTAATAACAATGAATTTTATTATAATAAAATTAAGTTGACCGTCATTATTTAAATTACATAAATATAATTTTTTGGTGGTTTGGAAAGTACAGTGGGAGAGAAAAATAATAAATTACAGTATTTTTAAGTAAAGAGGTGTGAATTTGCTGTCTTAAAAAACATAAATTGGGCTTTAAGACAATGACACTCAATTTTTTAATGTCACTGAACCACAAATTTTCATAAATACTGTAAAATGGGATGTAGAACTGAAGAAAAGTTGGTTATTATAAAACTAATAAACTTTTTAGTAAAATTTACAGAAGATTTTCATAAAAAGATTTATAAAATTTATAAAAAAATTATAATTAAAATTTTTAATTAAATTCCTTACTATTTTTTCGTTATTTAATAAATGGTAAATATGAAAAAAATTTTGTTAAATTAACTAAAATTATTAGTTAATTTATTCTTTCATCTTCATTCATTCTTTATCTTTATTAAATAAAACTCTTCAACATATTCTGAAAATAAAACTGCATAACATTAATGCCTTGTTAGCTTTAGAGGAATAAACGAATAAAACTTTCAGTATCCGTTGCGGTCAGTTGATTGTGTTTTAATGTTTTTTTTTTAAATTTCCACAAAATATTTCTTTTCAGCATAAGATTTGCTCAAAATAATAATTCGTTTAGTTTATATTTGCAATAACACACCGAAATTGACCACGAACATAATTTATTTATTGTCAAAAATTTTTAAAATAAAAAATATAAGTTAAAAAACAATTTATATTTATATTTTATATGAAAACTTAAATAATTTTTCTGAAGTTTAATTTAACGAAATTTCTTCTATTTCTTGCAGCAATTTGTTCGTTTTTATATATTGTATTTTCTGCAATAATAAAATAAAAAAAAAACTTCGTAACATATACGAAAATTTAATCAAAGCATCGGATGAATTATTCACATAAACTTATTTTAGGGATGCAAATTTAACTAATTTTATGCGTTGTTTTTCTTAGAATAAGTTACTGCTGCTTGAGTTACATTTTTGTTAATTTAACTAAATTATATTAAGATTTTTTTAAGTTTGTTTTTTTAAATTACATGCTTTATTGAAATGTTTTTAACAAAAGAAATTCTGTTTTTTTTATTTATTGTTTAAATCATTAACATCAAAAGAAGTATAAACAGTATGTTATTAGGAAGCATTTAAGAGTTCAGGCAGCATTTGGCCTTTTCTACTTAGAAACAAAAAAAAAATATATATATATAAATCAATAAATATTATTAAAAAAAAATGATAAATATATAAATAATATAAAGATTTAGGCAAAAATAGTAAAAACCTATGTACATATGAAAAAAAGAAAAAAAAAAGAAAAAGATTTTATTTTAAGATAAAACTAAGTGCTATGTATTTAATTTTAATGTGTTAATATGTACATGTTCAGACATTTCACATCTTGTATTGTAATTATTTGTAAGCTTCAAAATTCTTTCTTTAACTTTAGAATCAAGAATAACCCCTAAATACTTAACTTTAGATTTCCATTTAACATATGTGGCAAAGAATAGCTGTGTCATCTGCGAATATAGACGATGAGCACTCAACTAGCAAGGGGAAATCCGAGGTGACAAAAAAGAAATTTCTTCTATTTCTTGCAGCAATTTGTTCGTTTTTATATATTGTATTTTCTTGGGGGCACCCCGCTGAGATCGCAATCTGCGATGAACTGGTTTTACCAATATAAACTTTATAACTTCTGTTGAATAGAATGCTTTAAATTAATATAATAACTTCTGGAGGGAAGTTAAGATTAATCATTTTAGAAATAAGTCCTTCATGCCACACACAACCAAACGCTGATGTTATGTCCAATATAACCATACCTGTAGACTTTCCTTCCTTAAAGTTATTTTTCATTTTAGATTTGATTCTAACTAAAGGATGTGAAGTACTGTACTTTCTTTTCATCACACAATTTTAAAATTTTTTCTTTAACCACTTTTTCAAGGAATTTGCTTAAACATGAAAGAAGGCTAATTGGCCTGTAGGATAAAGGACGTGAAGCCAATTTGCTTGGTTTGTATATAGAAATAACCTTGGCTTCTTTCCAACAATCAGGAAAATAACAAAGTTTTAAACAGCTGTTTATAATATTAGTAATATTTTGTATACCTTTTTTTCGGAAGGGCCTTTTAATCTGTTACTGTTCCCATCGGGTACGGGTGACTTCTTTGTTTTAAGACCCTTAATTATCTCATTTATTTTGTCGTATGATACCAAAAAATCATTATTAATGTTAACATCAATATGTCGTAAGGAACTTAAAGCATTTGTATCGTTTGAAATAGTTGTGTTATCAGTTAGATTTGCAGAGAGCGAGTGATTTAATTTAAAGCAGTTAGCTAATAATTCACATTTTTCATGCGCAGTAGTATACCGGATACCTTCATATTTATGAATTGGCATATTTTGACAATTCTTCTTGAGGACTTTTGAAATGTTCCAAAAGGGTTAAGAACCTTTTTCAAGAGATGCCAAGACTTTACTCCAAGATTTGTTCCTTTCAATAATGAGTTGGTCTTTAATTTTTTTTATTAAGAAAGTTCATTTGCATCTTATCAACACCACGTCGGTTACGTATCCAACGATGACGAAAATAGTTTCTTTCCAATATCATAGCCTTAATGTGTGGTGGTATCGGCTTGCTTTTAAATAACATAGATTGCTTTGGGACACTAACGGTAGCAGCATTATGTATTGTATTCGTAAACGATTCAATGTTGCTGTTAACATCATTTATATTATCACAAATAGGGTTAGAGGCGGAAATGTTTCGTTTAATATATTGTTTAAATTGTTTCCAGTTGGCTTTATTAAAGTTGTAAGAGAAGTGAGTGTTATTTACATTGGAACAGTTAAGTGTTATCAGTACTGGAAAATGATAGGAGCTTAAGTTATTGATTGAAATGGGGTCGGACAATTTTTGGAGGCATGTTAGTCAAATAAAAGTCTAATGTTGAGGGTTGGTGTGTGTCATTTGCTAATATATGTGTTCGATCACATGTAGCCTTAGACCAAAAGTTGCTTGAGTCGATTTTCTCATGAAGAATATTCCCCCAGCAGTTGGCGCGAAGGCAACCCCAAGAACGATGACGACTATTGAAATCGCCGCCTAGTATGTATTTATTATCACATCGAGTGAGTTTTAGAATGTCGGCTGCAAATTGTCTTAAAGTTATCCCGCCCGCCAGTTCCTCCAGGAAAGTAGCACGAAAATATGGAGACGGGTCCATCTTGTGTATCCAGTTGTATACCAATATTTTCAATTAACTTTGTATTTATTATAGGAGCTAACTTGTGTCGAATGTTCTTTTTAATAAAATTTGCAACGCCGCCTCCTCTGGTATCTCTTTCGTTTCTATAACAGCAATATGCATTGTTTCCAATGGAAACTCCATGGGTTAATAATGTTTCTGATATTAAACAAATGTCTATTTCATTGTTTATCATAAAATCAACTATTCGTCTTTTTTATGCCTAATGCCTCTAGCATTCCAAATCATAATTTTTGTTGGTTTTGTTTGAGCCATTATGGTGACAGGAATTTGCAAGCAATGCTTGACATGACTTCTAATTGGTTTAATTTGGATTTACATGCAAATCTAATTTCTATTTAATTTCAATTTATGTATTAATTCAAACGTTATATTTTTTATTTCATTGAACGAAAATAAATCATTACTACCTGTACCGGTATTTAAATTAGACCATCCATTGGGAGTAGGAGAACTTGAGTGAAGTTTAGGGAATTGAGAGTTATCCAATTGTTTGTTAATAGCAGAAGCTGCATAGGTTTGCCTATTAACAATATTGCTACGTCTTTTAGATCTGTAGTATTTAATTCGATTTGGGCAAGTTGGTGAAGATGACTGGTGATTACCACTGCATTTAACACATTTAATAACATTTACACTGCAATCTGTAGTCTTATGTTCTCCTGAACATTTGGAACAAAAAGTTTTAACGGCACATCGAGAGGAACCGTGTCCAAACATTTGGCAATTGTAACATTGCGTTATTTTATTTTTTCTGTTTCTATGAAACTGCCATTTAACTATAAGATATTCAATCGAAGAGTACTTTTCTCTAAGTTCTTTTAGTGTGATACCCTGACGTTTAAAATAAACGATGTAAAATATAAATTGGTTATTTCCCTCCCCAGTTTTTGTTATCATTTTAGCATCGATACAATCTAACCCCATTGATACTAACTTTGATTTCACTAACGCGACATCACATTTATCATAGCCAAATAAGAGGGCTTTGTAAGGTCTATCACTTTTTGTTGAGTAGGTAAAGAATTCGAATTTATTGGTTGATAAATAGTTAGATAGATTATTAAAATCCTCTTGTATTTCACAAAAAAGTTTTAATCCAATTGAAATTTTTCTAATTGCATATTTGGTAATATTACACTTTTTACATAAGTCACGCACTTTTTCAATATTACATTTAAGTAATGTAAATGGAGGAATGTGTTGTTTTTTATTATTATTACTTCATCGTCAGCATCCAAAGTTTGCAGAGGCTGCCAATAATTGTTGTTTTTTATAACGGTTTTCACCGTCGAGCTTGTATTTGTTTTAATCATTTTAGTTTGCAAATTGAGAGCAGAAGAGTAATTTTCGCGACTGCGTTTAATTTTTGTTTTTTTTTTTGTTTATGTTTTAATCACTTATTCTTTGTATAGTCAAAGCGCATCTATGTCGGTATCATACGAGATTACAACATTAACTGAAGAAATTCTGTTGATTTGAATAAAATTAGTTTATATTGGATTTGAATAACTATAAATTATTCTTGTTGTTAAGGTTCAACCATTTTTTTTTGTTTTTTCGTTAATACTACCTACGAAATTTGTTTTTGTGTAATTGTTCTTTTAAATAAAATTTTTTTTTGTTTAAATAAAGTAAAATATGATCCTAGTAAATTTTTATTTATATATAATAGAATATATATTAGTATTTGCTGCAGATACTTAAAAGCTTAAGTAAATTTTAACATGAATTTTTATTAATTAAAAACTTCTTTGTAGACAGTTGCGACAGTTATCCAAAAACAAAGAACTTGTTTTAAAGCTCCTACAACCGCAAGTATTAAGAGAAAACAAAAATTTTGCTACGTAAAAGAAAAAATCTGAAATGTAATTTATGTTTTTTGTGATAAAAAAAAAACATAGAATTTGTCATATTGTGACATAAATTTTTTGCTGAATTCTGTAGTTAACCTTCAATTCATATAAAAGATGATTCCATTAAATCGTCACTTTTTTAGATTGCAACAAGACGAATTAAACAAAATTTGCATTAAATGCACGGAAAAGTATAAAAGAAATAACAACAAACAATAAAATGAATAAAACGAATTCGCTGAGATTTGCTAGCAGCTGTCAACTGACGTTAAAAAATGTTGAAAACATTCCACAAACATTTTTTCATAAGATAACTTATGAATGAACAAAAGCACGCAGGTGTTTGACAAGAAAAATTATTATTTCAAAAGAAAAATAAAAAAGCAAAGTTTTAGAAAAATATAAACCATTTTACACAAATTTTGAAGGACACATATATATAAGCAAATATGATGGCTAAAAATATGAAAAGTAAAAAACATGCTGCAGGGTAAGATGTAAGATATACATACGTGAACGAGATTTTCTATGCCTAGGATATACTTATTGTTATCTTAAATATTACTTTTGTCGTCTTTCTTTTAAGCCATATATTCAGATTAGCTTCATAGATTAAAAGAAAAGT
Source organism: Phasia obesa (assembly GCA_949628195.1). Classification (NCBI taxonomy): domain Eukaryota; kingdom Metazoa; phylum Arthropoda; class Insecta; order Diptera; family Tachinidae; genus Phasia; species Phasia obesa. The sequence goes on from OX451218.1 coordinate 111,698,357, forward strand.
GTAAGAATACCTTATTTGAAAAATGAATTACATTGTTTTTATCTTTAAAACGTTTATAAGGACAAATATAGAAATGTTTACCAATATTACATTGTTCCTTGAAACTGAAAAAAATTATAACAATAAATGATGAACATTTTTTCTCGCATACGAGTATACAATGTTGCGTATTTTGTGCTAAACATTTCTTATATTTTGGTATTAAATACAGTGCCAGCTCGCTAATCCGAATTAATGATTGCAGACCCTGATTCGGATTAACGAGATATTCGGATTACTGAATGTATTGTCATTATGTATTATAATTTACGATATTCGAAAATAAAACACAAGCTAGGATTTCAAAACAAATTTATTTAATTTTTGTTGATAAAAAATGAAAAAATAAAAGCTTTTAGTATTATGTTTTTTTTTAACATGCATAATTTGTGATGTAGGTTTGCTTTTCTTTCAGTGCACATGCTGCCAAAGCCTTGTTCCGCAATTCCTTTAGCATCATTATGTAATCTGTTTGCATTCCACGTTCTTTTGCCCAGTCTATAGCTGTATTTAATGCCTGCACAGCTTTACTATTTTTAACGTGTTTCTTTATAGGTTCTGATTCCATATTTTCTGTGTCTGACTCTAAACAAATACAAGAAGAGTTAATAATCCAGCCAGGAATTTCATCTTGAGAAATTTGCATGTCATTATTGCGGTGAAACAAGTTTGTTATTGTGCAAAATTCTTCTGTTTCTTCAACACGATAATTTTCAGGTAATTCTATAAAAGTGGGATGTTATCTTCTGTATCCCACCGCTGAGAATGAATATGTTTCCAACAAGACTTTATAGAAGAATTGGGCACCATGTCCCAAGATTGTTAAGGTAATTCACAAGCATCTTTTAAGCTGAATTGTTTCAAAAAAATGTCTGAATTGTCGGCTTCAGAGCCTATCAATTCACACAATAGATATTTTCTGTAAAAAAAATTTAGTAAGTCGCATCGCATTCTGAACCATGGGTTGAATAAAACTAGTACAATTTGGTGGTAAAAACAAAGTTTTATATTTCCAAGATTCAGATACCAGCTGCTCTCCATGACATTTTGTTTTATCCAGTAACAATAATGTTTTTTTTGTAAAATGGTTTTCAGTTTGATATTGTTTTACTTGTGGTATAAACGATTAAAAAACCCGGTAAAAAATATGCAATTCGTATTACTGAGCTTGCAATCAATGCGGACTATAGAACAAGTAATACACCATAAATTCAATTCGGATCACTGGATAATTCGGATTACACGCCTTCGGATTAGCGAGCTGGCACTGTAATTGATTTTTTTTTGTACATTGAGTTTAACGACATCCATGTTAGCTAGTCGAAGTTTATTGCCCTTATGCAAAAGAAGTAAAGTTTACTTGAAGTGTACTTTAAAACAAAATTTTCATATAAAATTTGAAATAAAGTAGACTTGAAGTAGACTTAATATTTTATTTTGGATAAGGGCCTTAATCTTGAAATATTTTTTTTTATAGAAATTAAGCAATATTTCTTTCGAATGAAAGAAATTTTGGAAATTTATGCGCTTTTTGCTTTTTTATATGTATTGGCCTTTTCACCATTTTTATTTCGTTTTTCGGGTGCGATAAGTCAGCATGTATTGCTACTTCAATTTATCCAAAAATTTGCCAAATACCTTAGATTGATGAATTCTGAAATTTGCTGAAATTCTGCAACTTTCATTTGTTGGTAATTTAACTTAGAAAAAATTAAGATAAAATAAAAAAAAATTAAAATAAAACAATTGAGCGGAAAGTCTAACAGATGATAGAAAATTTTGTTTTCTATTATCCGGTCTACAAATTCTAATGCTCATTTTGGTTACAGTTCAACCCTAGGTGCTATATGTTTTATAATTTGAAAAATTGTTTAAATCACCTGTCTTTAGTTAGATACTTAAGGGCGGGTTCAGTTGGTAATATCCATTAAATATAACGTTTCATCAACAGTTATGTATTGGTGGAAAAATTCATCACGTTCGTGAGAGAGATTCCGTAAAAAAGCTACTAAATCTGTCACACCGTTAATATTTTATTGTGAATAAACGCGTCTCGATAGAGCTATTTTTAACCATTTTTTAAGCAAGATTAAAATTTCTTAACCATATGATAATCCTGTGGTGATAACTTGTTTGCGAACTTTAACTCGTTCTTCACTCATGACATAACATTGATTTCATAGAAGATTTCTCAAGTAAACTAAAAATATATGAAGGTATTTCCTAAAGCCAGTATTCTTTTGAAATTTAACATTTCTAACCATAATTCTGAATGTTAATATTTTTATTCTCAATGCAAATAAAATTTACATAACTGCATTTATATGCCCAAAATTATAAATATTTTATTTCGCATACGAGTACAAAGTAAAAGCTCACGCACGTGCATACGTGTGTAATTTTGTGAGTTTAAATAAAAGAATTAGGGTGCCATGGAAGGCTATGGTAGTGTGCTAATCTATTAATTTGTGTGTTGTGGGCTCGATTCTCACCAAAGACTCTGGGGGCATTGTATTACATCGATTGAATGTCTTCGTTACTATTCTCGATAAATTCAGTTAGAGTATAAATTATAATTTATAAGTTTTTTTGTAACATTTAATAAATAATTCTTCCAAAAAAAACCGACTACAAAACAAATATATGTGTAACGGTTCCAAAGATATGGCCATATAGCTTAAACAATATCACCTAGGGGACACCCTTTAATGTGCAATTTTAAATTAAACACTTATTTTAAAGGACAGATTCTTTGTAAATTTCAAATATCTGTCTAAAATGGTTCAAAAGTTTGGCCTTATGCATCAATTTACATCAACTATTGAGACACCCTTTAAAATTTTGAGTATTTATATAGGTTATTATACGCGACATAGTAGTGGAGATTCTGTCTAATTTTCAAGTGTTTGTCTATAACGGTTCAAAAGATAGGGCTAGATAGGTAAAATTATATCTATTATGGGGACACCCTGTAGTTTCCAAATTTAAATTATATACTTTATAAAGGACTTAGATATACAGGTTTTTTGTAAATTTCTACCGTATCTCTGTTACGGTTCAAAAGTTTTGCAATATACATCAAATTACATAAGCTATTGGGACACCCTTTTAACTTATAATTATAAATATTTAATTTCTGATTATAAATATTGGACATTCTGTCCAATTTTCAAGTGATTGTCTACAATAAATACAAAAATTACATACCGCTTGCAAAACTCTAATATTTAATAATTTTTTAATTTTTTTTTTAAATTTCTTGTGACCTTTATTCTTAAAACGCAAAGCAAGGCGTCGATATCACCACATGTGTTCATAAACTTGCACATTTAGCTTATGTACGATAATAGCAGAGAAAAAGTCACTTATGGGTCGTTTAAATAAATAAGTAAAAAATGCTTTATATAGTTGGTTGTAGAAAGGCCCCGACTGAAATTATTGTAATTTTACAGGAGAAGGTAAAAACATAATAGAAACTGTAGTAGATTACATAATGTATTATGTAATCTAGAACTGCTTGTAGAAGGGTAATTTTTTACACTATTTCATTAAATTTTTGTGACGATGTGTATTTGTGTAAAATTAATTGGAATCACTGAAAAACTTTGTTAGGGCCTTTTTACTTGAGACCATCGATATGCATTTAATGCAAAAAGCTACCTTTTTGGTAACAGGCTTTATAAAAAGACTCTTATAAAAATAATCATTCAGCTGATGCATTACTGATTGTAAAAATAATATTTTTCTTAAAAATTCAAGTACGTTTACAATGTACTAAAAACTTTTTAAAATATCCTCGTATTCATACACCAATTTTTTGTCTTAAAAAAAAACAATTCTTTGATAAAAAAATATACGTATGTTTTTTGATAGAATAACAATTTTTCAAACCACTTAGTTTTACTCTATTTTCGGTTGTAATACATTATTCTTTCATTCTTTCATTTTATTATTTTACATTTTTTATCAGTTTATTCCGAAACAGAATTGTTTTCGAATTCATGGAATATTTTCTAAAAGAATTTTTATAAACTAAACAAACAGTTTTCTTTGCAGTTTTTGTTATTGCCAGATAAAACATCAACGTGTTAGCAACAGAAAACAAAATGACAATTCGAATACTACGTATTTTGCAGTTTAAAATTATTGCACAAAACAAAATGTAAATTAATAGTAACTCAGCATGTGTGTTTGTGCCAAAAAAATATTAATGGTCTCAAGATAGAAGAATATTTCAACAAATGGCCATAAGGACATGATACAGTGGTTTGGGCTTGAAATGAGCTTAAAATACAATTGGAAGTATAAGGTTTCGAAATCAACTACATTATCAGATTTGATTGAGGCTTTTTAGAGCTATTAGAGAAGTCGAGATAGAAATATCATCTTATCCATATTTATTCTTCGCTAAGAATATAAATTCATAAAATTTGATAAAATTGGTACATAAGACATAATTTGATCATTAAACAATTTTGTAAGTAGATTTTATCCTAAAGTAGATGCAATACAAAATAACAAGAGCTTTTAACAGATTTTTTTTTTTTTTATATAGGAGTTGTCATTGGAAAACCAAATGACTGGTGAAGCATGAGTAAAAGTAATTACACAGTAGTTTTGGCAAAGTTTTAAGTACTGGGTATTCAGTATCGAGTATTTGTTCCTTTTTTTTGAGTACTCGAAATAAACTTAATAGGATATTGGACGACTACGGCGATAAATTTCCGTTGCTAATATGTAAACGAAGGTATTGATTACTATTGAGTACCCAATTGAAAGGAATTTAGTAGTGTCGAGTAATTGAAATAGTAAAAATTTCCAGCGCTATTATATAGCGTTTTTTGTCCAACGTTATGTTAAACATATTAATTCAATTACTTTGTTAGCAATTATGACAGATGTGTGTGGAAATTGGGGTTATTCGAAGTCAATTCCTGAATGATGATCCTCAAGTCTACAAATTTAGTGAGAAATTTCTCATATGAAAAAATTATAGTCAACTTGATTTAAACAGAGTGCGTCAGAGTTAATCATGAATTTTTTAATTATTTTATTTTAGAAGCATCTTTTTATTTTATGTAATACAATGGTATACAGCTGAGTTTTACACTTTTAGTTTCGTAACTTGTTTAGTTCGGCAGTTTTATTTTGTCGATATTTTTTGATACTTAAAGTAGGTACGGGCTTTGATTCTTTCGCAAAATTAACGATGTTTCGAGTATCTGCAAAGGGTCTCATCCCAAGTGACTCATATTGGCTGGACAGTTGAATAAACAGATGTATAAGCAAGCAGCTATTTGAGCATATGCTCATATTAAATATATATACCTAGAGAAAAAAAAATGATTGTGGCATAGTCACAAAACCACATTATAATCATTCTTTAATATTAATGTAATTACCCATATCATTTTAAAATACAAATGCAATTTATTATATTATATTCTCTGTAATAATATTTGGTTGCGTTGAACAAATTTTAATTGTTTTAAATATAATTTTAGTCTTAAATTGATTAGATTTGTTGCACCAGTAAATCAAATCCTGTTGTTCTATCTAAAACGCGGCTTGATAACGATGTCCTTGCATCGAAAGCGATCGCCAACCGTACTAACGAAACAGAAAGTGTAGACTGTTTTCACTGGAATGTATGACAACAGAATAATTATAGTCCCATAATATATAATTTTAACAAAAATTCTAACAACAACCAAAGTTTTGAAAGTATTTAAAAATAGTATAATATTTAAAAACCCAAACATTATTAATAATAAAACATATAAGTTTTTTCGTATTTATTCAAAGTATGATTAAAACTGAAAAAATTATGTTTCGTTTCAAAAAGATTTTAGGTTCGGCCTCGGATAAATGCTTTTCTATCAACTCAGTGCTGTCTCTATTCAGTTTAGTATGCTAAGTGTAAAGCCATCTGATATTAAAAAAAAAATAAATGTTTTCAAAATCTAAAATAAGAATTTTAAGAAGTTTTCAGATTTATTTGTTTAATATTTAGGATTTTATTTTGATTGGATTGTTTTTGACAATAAAAATATATTTATTTTTTATTGGTTTTACATTATATATAAATAAAAAGTATTAATTTTTTTCTAGTTTATATATGTATGCATTCAGCTTTTTTTTATTTAAATATTTTAATATTACATAAAACAATAAAATTTTATTTTTTTGTTGACATTGCAATTTTCGATTTAGTTGAAATCACGGTGTTTCTCTATAAGTCGTGTGATGACAATATCACACGCCTTTCACACTTGTAGTCAAAAAGAACCACCCCACTACAAAATATTCCCAGAGTGGTCGAGTGTTTAAAAATGAACTATAGTACATATGCAAGACAGCAGAGCATTAAGTAAAGAGTCAACTAAAGGACAATGCTTTGAAGTTGCATTTATTTGCAGTCATAAGCACTTAAAACACTTGCATGTAAATTTAGCCTTTGGGAAATTTATTAGCAATGCAACACAAAAGAAAAATTGGTTTGCCAAAGTGCAATTAAAGTGGCTTTTAATCTTGAGAGCAAAAGAATCGTCATTAAACAGAGTTTTAGTTTAAGAATGGTTTGAATATTTTAGTGTTAGTTTCAGGGTTAAAATAGCAAGCACAGACAATTTCACACAAAATAAAGACACTGTTTATCGAAAAAGTTAAGTCTTTTGTCGAATTTTGGGAATATGGTCATTAATTTTACATTACTTTAAGTAACCATGCAGTGGGTGGCAATTCAAAATTTTAGCTCTCAATAATTAATTTTAGTTTTTCTTTATTTGTTTTGTTATTAAAACCTAAAATTACACCGTAATTTTATATCAAGTTATACTGATACATAAGCCGACTTTGCCGATTCTTAACAGCAAACATTTTGATTTTAAATATAAGAGCATACTAGTGAATGTAAGTTTTAGAGTCTTTTATAGTTCTTTGAGATAGGAAAAATAATAAGATAAACTTTATTTAGCTAGTTTTAAATACCAAAAACTAAAAAAACTGTGGATTATGTGCTCAATAAGAATTCTTTTTATTTTGTATGGTAGGTGTAATTAGTACTGCTTTTCGATTTCATAGGAAACTGGCATATTCATACATAAAATTTCCAATTATTATGCCAATATTTCCAAAAGTCTAGTTTTGTATATAATTCTAAAACTCAAAAGGGTGTTAAAAATATTTTAATAACAATATAATTTAACAAAGTAAAAATACAGATCAAATACAAATTTTATTCGATTGGCTATTTGGCAGTAAGTAATTCATATTTTGCCAATATTTTAAAATAGCGCCAGCTATTGTGCAACCGTGTTTAAAATAGTTCGCTTTCAAAAATAAAAGATAACTTAAACGGTTAAAAAAATTGGAGTAATTTTACTACTTTTTCTCCACTTTCTCTTGGAAATAAGATATTATAGCGGACAAAAGTATCCTATATTGGAATCAGGATACTAAGGTACCTCCTCACAAAACTTTGTTAAAATTAATCTAGTAGCTTTTACATGGTGCAAACGTAGACAGGCAGACAGACAGACAGATAGGCAGACATATAGACAGATATATAGACAGACAGAAAATGAATTAGTGTTTTATGATATGTATGTATAGATGATTGATAACACTGGTCAACACAATTCTGCTTTCTTTAAATTATTTTTGTTATGGGTCTCTGTACGGCCCTGGCTATGAAAAAAAATACTGCCAGATTCATAACAGCTATTCTTTCTGAAATATACAGTTTTATTAAATTGTCAAAATACAAGATTTCTTTCAATGAACTACTTTAGGTAGATCTCGTTTCAAACTGCAGCAGTAGTCTGCCGTCACAAGCTTCTTCATTGCCCTAGGATGCTGATGAAACATTCCACTCTGCTCCTCAATAAAATAGCCCAATTTTTGTGGAAATTGGTCTAAATCCGAATGCGGGAAAATGATTTTTATTCTCATTTTATACGCTTGCTCTTGCAAGTTCAATAGTATGCACTTAATAATCTCAATATGGTCGACAGATTTCTTGTTGCCTAGGAAATTATTCATAATTACAAACTTTGGATTTAACTTTAGTCATTTATTTCACAAAATTAGGATCTTAGAAAACTCGTGAAAGATCGCGTGGCCCATCAAAAACACTAGTTTTTTATTTTTCTGTACTTAATTCTGGAAATTTGCGTGAAAGAAAATTAAAAAATTCTGAAATATTTTCAAGCGCCTTCACAAATTGTTTCATTATGCCGATTTTAATATGAAGTGTAGCAGTCATCATGATGGTTTCGGGGTTATCGCCAAAGCATATATACTATATATTCACCACAAATAAAGCAAAAACGAAGCCATATCTGTAACAACAAAATCTAATTAAAAACAGTGAATCAGCGTAGTTAGCTATAACTCAAAAACAAATTCTGACAGTGAAAAATTGTTGTTGTATTCAAAAATATTAAAGCGTATTTTTGAATACAACAACAATACAAATACAATTTGAGATAGAAACAGAAAAAAATTCGCACGAAACAACAATTTTTGTTTTTTGTTGTTGATCAAATAAAATAATATATCAAATAATTTACTGGAATCTGATGTTTGATTATACTACATTTTAAAGTTGAAGTGAATAAATTCTGATAATTTTGCGAATAAAAGTGATTATGAAGAAATATTTGATGATACTAAGTGGATAAAGCATCCAACAAGTTAGGAGCACTAATACTTAGCAAATAAAAATGTACAAAATGTAGCCTACAGTGAAACACAACTACGTATAAAACTCTTATTTTGATGGCCAAGAAATTTAATTATTTGGGGAGATAAAAAAATACACTAGAAAGACGCTGGATTAAATGTTTTAAGCTGGAAGGAGATTATGTTGAGATATAAAAAGCTTTATTCCGAAAAATATCTTTTATTTAAAAGTGATCTTTATCTGTACATAATTTTTATAAACATATGACTGGCATTGTTAGAGTAGGTAATTTTTAGCATTTATTTTACTTTAAGCATTTATTTTTTATCACACATAACATAGGAACCTAAACATTTTAACTTAAATTGTGTTATTATTTTTTTAAATTTTATTTATAACACAATTCTTAGATCAAAATAATAAAAAACTCAAATGATTAATGTTAATGATTAATTCTATATTTAGTGATTGATTCTGATATTCCTCAAAGCGTAATTACGTCAAATGTGGTAAATTGTTTTGATCATCACAAATTAATTGCTATCGCACTTGAAAAAACTTAGTACCGAAAATATATGTATTAATAGTTATTTGTATAAGAGAACAATGAAAGAAAAAAAAAAAAACTCAACAACTTACCTATAAAACAACTGAAAGAAAAAAAGACTTTAATAAAAGCATACATACATAAATGCGTCTTTAATTCTGTTGATTCTGCTTTTACTTTTGTACTTTGTAGATATTTCTTATTAGAGGTATTACAAAATGTACACAATAATTTTCTATTAGTTATGTAGTCAATATTTGAATTCTATTTTTATTTCTTCTTCCATAAGAAATGTTAAGCAGTTACAAAAGAACTACAATGAAACTCCCCAATGCATTTCATTTTAATTCATCAACATACAAAGAAGAAGTGAATTAAAATAATTCTGTTTGTTTAGAATTTTATAAAATTCTACTTGATAAGTGAAACACAAAAAACTATGAAGTAAATGAATTCTTAAATATTATACCCACAAGTGCATATAGTTGCTAGGGAAGTATAATTGAGTACCCAATTTAAATTAAAAACAGCAATTGGGGTATTAACAAGGTATGCTAACATGTCATAATTTTTTTAATATTTCACAAATGTTTGAAAATATTGTTGTTGTTGGGTTTCAAACAAGAAACGTACTAAAATAATAAAATTTTGTTTTATATATAAATGTAAGAAAAAGCGAACTCTGTCGACATTGTGAAACAGGCCCTTAATTTTATAAGCTTTAACAACTCAAGATCATTTCACAGATCAAATCTCTAACGACCACGAATATTTCGTTTTAAAGTCTGTGTAAACCAATTTGATTATAAAATTAGAAACATGTTATGCTTTCCAAAACATTTGTGAATTCTGAGTTGTGTGTGTTTATAATTTGGTGTACGATATGTACACAGTAAACAGAAAAATTTTTTGCACCAATTAAATCTTTTAATTAGTTTTAAATTTAATTTCAATTGACTTTTTAATTGATTCAAATATATATTTGCTTAAAACAGAACAAAAAAAAAAAACTTAAGTAAAAAAATAATTAAATTAATTAAATTTTAATTGGAAACCTATTAAAATCTTTAATTGGTGCTAATATTTTTTTCTGTGTATGTATTGATCAGTGGTTCATTTGCTAAGAATAACGATCTAATTTTAACGATGTAAGACCTACGATCCCCATGCATTTTAAATGGCACACAATATAGACGTAGGTACAACTAAAAAATTAATAACATGACTACAAATCATACAACATGCATTGGTTTCTAAGTGTGCAGAAGCAATAAAACAAGACTAGAATTTCATCCCATTAGGTCTGCTCAAGACTGCCTTTATACGTTTGTGTATTCTTATAATAAGACATTTTAAATATATTTTTAGCTAAGATTTCTGTTTTATTTTTGTTATGGATAAATTAATAAACAAAATGATATTTAAGAACAAATTAATGCCTCTTTTTTGTTCTACTATTGCTCATGAGAGAAGAATATTTAAGAGGTTCACAATATTTTTGTTGATATAAATTAGAGTATCAAACAGAACAACAAATGTAGCGTAAACAATGGCATTTATATTTATTAAATATAAATATTTTTAGTTGTTGTTTGTGCGGTATTTCAATTTTTCCGCATCATTTATACTCACACAAATAATTCAATATAATTTAGTCGTTTTATCCCGAAATGTGTGTTCTCTATCGACCCCACGACCACCGTCATGACTAGAAAGAACAGAACCACTCGTTGCCACTTGCTCACCATTTGTTGTTGTTGATGATGGCGTGCTTTTGTTTTTTTTTAATCGTTTTTAGGATTTTAGTACAACGATTTCGAATGCGGTTTGTTCTTAAATGGATTTTGGTGTGTGGATTTTGTGAGTTTTATGTTTCAACAATTTTATTTCAAAAATCAGAATTAGTTGTTTTTTGTCTTCAAAAATCTTCACAGCGTGTGTTATTTTCGTTGTTGTGGTTTAACTTCAAATATAGAAGTCAACATAAAATAAAAAAGTTCTAGAAAAAGAATTGTGGATTAGATTTATATTTTTGTTTTTATTTTTCCATTATCATAAGAAGAAGCTAATAAGATTGTGATATTATGGTACTTGCACCATAGTTTAAAAACAAATTTTAATTATACTTGCGCTTGATACGAGTACATATAATTTTCTTAAATATTTCATAAAAAACTCAAAAAAATTCTAACCTAACTTATTGAAATTATAAAAAAAATTAAATTAAAAAAAAACGCATTTGTTTAAAAATAATAAAAATGATTCTTAGCATGGAAAAATTATGTGTTTATGTTTTATTATAGGTTAATGTGTTAAACAAAAAATAATTATTGTCTTAGGTAAGTAAGTTAAGCAGATAAATGTTTATGATTGTTTTTGAAAATCCTTTTTTATTAAGATAATTAATTTATTAATTTTACATCAAATTCGAGTCTGTTTTTAAAACATTAACTTATCAAAAACCAAATTAAAGCAAATAAATTATTTGTATATATGTCGGTACATAGTTATATACAAATATGGAAATCAAAGTTGTCACCAAAATTATATTAATTCCTGGACGCAAAGAAAAATCATGGTTGAGCTTACCATTATCTAAGAGCAACATATTATGATTAAATTATATGTTTGTAGTCAAATATTATTAAACATAATAACAATATCGTTATATTAGAACCATATTTTTGTCAATACTGATTGTTAAAATAAGCAACATTTTTTTAAATATAAACATATTATAATAAAATATAGATTTAATATAAGAAAAATTTATTATATTGTTAACAAATATAAACATTATATGATTATAATATGATTTAAAACTATGTTATGTCATGTGGGATAGGCCGGTTCGCTTTCACATTCTTGATAATAAATTACACAATTATTTATTATTTTATTTATCAAAATATATGAGAAGAATGCTAAAGACGGATGTAGCAGTCCCGAAAATTAATATATTCCCTTAGTGTCTAATTTTTTTTTAAATTAATCACCTAATTTGTAATAAACAATATTCTTTCAACTTTCAAAGAGAATAAAATGATTTTAAGCCTGACTTCATAATTTCATTTATTAACAGTTTTATATAAACTACATGATGATTTCGAACATAAATTCACAGAACAATTTGTTATAATTCAATACACAAACCAGTAAAATCCGATAATTAAAAACAAATAATGTTTATTTTTAGTTATCCTTTGGTTAATTACTATTTAATTAATATACTAGCTGTGCCCACGCACATTGTGTGCATCCTGACAATATTTTGCTCGATTTTGCTTTGAATGTAATCCACACCAAATTGCAAGACTCTTACTTTAAATGCCTTTTCTCAACTTTCGCTTGGAAATAAGACATTTTTCCGGTATCCAAAATTGGAATCAGATTATTAAGGAACCACATCACAAAATTTTATTAAAATTCATCCAGTATTTTTTACCTGATTCAAATACAAACAAACTGAAATAAACGGGATTTTTAGGATATAAATAGAAAAATTATTAGAATAGATACGTGGAATGCTGAAGACGAATGTATCGATCCAGACACATTCTGCTAGTGTCTAATTTTTCTTTATCTCTATATAATAAAGAACTTAAGCAAAAATAAGTTATAAATATTTATTGTACTAAGCACCTTTTTACAAAATTTTATTAAAACTTATTCAGTAAACAGAAAAAATTTTTGCGACAATTAGAGGTTTTAAGTAGTTTGAAATTAAAGTTTAATTAATTTTTTATTTGTTTTTGAACAAAACAAATTCCTAATTAAACAAATAATTTAGTTAATTAATTATTTAATTAAAATTTCATCTGAACCCAATAAAAATCTTTAATTGGTGAAAATATTTTTTCTGTGTATGTAGACACAGAAAGATAGATTTTGCTTCCATATCGATTTTCAACAAGTTGGAACAGTTTTGTTAGAGTTTTATTATTGACACATACATATTAGTTTTGTTGATTATTAGTGTTATTTTATTTTTTTGATTTTTGCTACACATTTTTAATCTTAAAAGCAAACTTCAAAAAATATTAAAGCCCTTTTTCTCTTTTTCACAAAAAAATATTCGTGATTAGGAAAAAGTATATAGTTTTCAACATATAAAAAATCCGGCTAAATAGTTGCAGACTTCTAAAAAATATCAGTTTTTAGTTTCTAATTTATAATTTGCATTTCAGCTAACAATTAAAAAAAAAAGAAATATTTGGAAACACAATAAAATTAATTTATTTTTTAATGCTAAGTATTTTCTATTTAGATTATTTAACCACTAAATTGCAATTTTTTCAAGAATCAATAATTATTTAATTGTAAAGCTGTAAGATTTGAGCAGAAACAAATAACCCAGCAAACATTATCAATAATTAGGTTGCCATTATAAACAATTGTTGCTGGAGGAATGTAGCTTCATAGGTTATGTTTTTTTCAAGAAGACAACCAAGAAGTGTTCTATGTGTGGTTTCAAAATAAAAAGAAGTGTTCAAGGATTTTTTAAAACAATGAGGAGCAACTTAAAATTTTTATTCATTTTAGTATCAAAAGGTAAATTTCTTTGCTTCTTGCTATCCCCATTTTAACTTACGCAGAAAAATTGTTTGATAGTAAAATAAAGCACACGAAATTTAAAACCCTAAGCAATTAGATTATAAATATATGTATATAAATTAACAAATTGTGGAACAAGATTGACGTGAGTACCTGCCTACTCGGCCTAACTTAGGCGTAGACTAGCGCCCCCATAGTGTAGTATAACAACACTTTACGATTGCCACCAATCGCTTTTTGTGTGTGATGCAGTCACAATGAGTAGCAATTTATATAATATGGCAAGCCTTTCCAAGGCAAGCCTAGATCCACATTATAACCTCTTGCTTAGGGGTTTGGAGACTATCCAAACTCCGTCTGTTGAGAGTGCAACAGCACACTTGATCGACCGTGCACCATACCTACATAAATCGATCTTAAACCACAACCACCACGTGTACCCTCGAAGGGGACCTCACCAATAACCGGTCACAGAGAGGATAGGCTCTCTGTGGGGCCACCGATTCCCGTGGTACCAGTCCTTTGGGCACTGGTCGGGCCTCGAAGAGGACCCGCCATGTTTATCGCAGACCTTTTCTTCCAGATTTAGGCTCTAGGAAGCCTAGCGTCTGATGCCCCTATTTTCCCCGAGTGAACCGCGTCAAAGCATTTGCCATTCCTGCAGTGACAATTGGAACCCCCGGGGGTAATAAATTAACAAATATAAAATTTTCAAATATATGTATATAAATTATAAAATTAATATAAAGATTACTAATGACTTCTTTGTGAATTCTTGTTCTGACTAAGCCTCTTAGAAATAAAGCTAATACGCTAAGTTTAAATATCATGGATATTCCAATTATCGAGATTTACATTCATTTGTATGTACTTCGTAAGGTTAGTGACTACGACCACCGTTAAAATATCAATTTTGCTCATTCAATTTTAAATGTTTTCGCTAATGTGGTTCTCTGCATAAGTGACAGTTAGTATTAAGTTGTTATTCAAAAAGTTTATTGGGTAAGAAAAAGTAAGCATTGAACTTGAGGTATCTCACCCATTCAATGGATGCTGGCCAAAATATTAGATAAAAATAAAATAAAATAAAAATTATTCAAATGCCTGCCTTTTCTCTTGAAGGTATTAATACCCACAAAACAGACAGTTGTCGTCACTTTTCGTAAATGCCTGTTGAGATCAAATCAAAATATTCACAGTGGCCATTTAGCCACAACGATTTTTATTTATTCTAAGTTAAAATCAAAATAAAACACAATACAATCTTGCAGTACAGAGAACTGCATTTTGGAAATTAGCCAGCAAAACCAAAAAAGAAAATAAATTACGTTGAAAGAGTTCTGTATGAATTACACACATACTCGTACATATGTATAAGAATGTAATCAAAAAATTACATTACAATTAATACATAAACGACAACAAATGCCATATTAAAATTTTGAATTTTAAACAAACCGTCAAACATGTCGAAATGCTATAAACTAAATGACTTTTGACTTGGCTGTTTCTATTCTGAGATGTGAGAAATTTCTCTAATTAAATTATTATAGACAAATTATTTTACACAGAGTGAGCTAGAGTTAATAATGAACTTTTTTATTACTTTATTTTAAAAGGTCTTTGATAAGCTTTAGTTCATCATCAAAGTGACTAAAAAAATTTCATATGAGAAATTTTTCCAGTTACAGATCAGAGGCACTAAACATATTTCTCATATTTATTGCTCTTTGTTTTTTTTTTTTTTGTTTGTTGGGACCTGATAATTTTTTATGTACTTATGACTTATCTAATAAACATCTAAAAAAAACTTTTGGAAGCTTTTATACCTACCTACGAACGAATTTTGAAAAGAACTTCTCTAGGCTCTCATTAAAAATTACTTTTAAAGCATAGTTATAGTAGTTATTCATAAAAATCATATAATGCTGTAAATTTTTTTCGCATGTTCTACCAATTTGTTTATAAGTGCCTCCATAGCGGATTGATAGTGAGCTAACGATTCCCGATTACCAAAGATCTTGGCAAAAGTTTTCACAGGTAGTGTTATGTTAAAAAAATAAGTTTCCTAACTTTAGTATCAATAAAAAATAGAAATTTGTCAGAATTTTTAAGCTTTATTTAAAAGCTACTGTTATAAACTTTTTTGTTGTTATTAAAGTTTTTTTTTAAGTACAAAAAATTATCAGTTTCCGAATTAATATAAAATGAAAATTATTTTCACACAAAATTATTTTTATTTTTTTATGCTACTCAAACATAATTTCTACTAATTGGAGAAAGCCTGCGTTCGTCAGTTGTGTCATTAAAAAAAAAAAGAAATTTAATATGCAGATTTTGTAATTAAAATATTTTTTCTTGCTTGCGTAGTCAAAAAATTAAATGGGTTTCCAATAACTTCGTAATTGTTATTGCGGCTAAAAAAGAAAAAACAAAAGATAAAACATTTAAAAATTTGATTAATTTAGTAAATTTCCATAATTTTTTGTAACTAAAAATATCTTATTCGTAATAGTTTTAACGTTAAAATAAGCGCTTGTTGAAATAAGATTTTGGTTTTTCCTGTATAGTTTTTTTCTAATTAAACAAAAATATGCTGCGCAAAATATAAGTAAATTAAATGCTAATTGTAGCCAGAATTTCATAACAAAAAATGTTAAAAAATTTAAAAAAAACAGAAGAAAAATTAAAAAAACTGGAGTAAATAAAAATAACAGAAAAAGTAAGTACATAAGGTGTTATTTTTTTTTATAAATAAATTGTACATAAGAGATCATTTGACTTACAGGTACAAAATAAAAAAAAAAAATATTCGTACTTAACAAATTAAATTATACATATTAAATCGCTTTTCTCATATGTACAGTTTTTGAAAATTGTTAAAATTAAATTCTGGATAGCTAGTCCTTTTCAAGAAAATGCATTTTCTCCTTTTCTCTTTAAAATTAAACACCTAATTCTTAAAAATTAAGAATATTTAAATTATTAGTCGAACTATTTTATTAACATGCAAATTGAAGTCATTCTTAGGTTTGTTTAAATCTTTCTAAGTAGAAAGAATATTTTTTTAACAAATAAGAAATTAAATCCTATAAGCAAACTTAAGGAACTTCATGCTCGTTGCAATGTTTCCTCTACATTTATTTAATCCAAAATTTCAGATTAATTTGCATATAAAGAAGTGTGTATAAATATTTGAAAAGAAGATCTTCTCTAATTAAACAAAGTAGAACTAATTGTTAAGCGGAAGGCAGGCGAGCATTCTTCCATAAATTTCTTTTGTTAAACGCTGTATACTTAAGTATTTAACAATGGAATAAAGATCGACTTGCTTTAATTTTTTTTCAGTTTCAACCATCATCTCTACAATTTTTGTAAAAAACACAGTTTAGTTTTTTTTTTGTGTCAGTGCACAGCGCGTAATAAGTCACGAATTTTTTCGACTTTTTTTTACCCTGTCATTACTTTCTTTTCGTTTTAATCACTATTGGAACAGATAATACAAATAACTATTGCCCTTTGCCCTTTACCTACGGTCCACATTACTGTACACAGTAAACCTTTAAGGTGAAATTTGAATGTTTTACAGTGAAATATGAAGGTGTAAAAAGGATATTTAACTACGTAATCACTAAAAGCTCCCTGAGATGTGAAAGTGTATAAGTACCATATTTTAGTATGTTTTGTCTGACTGGCTTTTCGTAATTAGTTAGAGAGCCTGTCTTGGTGAGTAAATAAACAGAAAGATTTGTAAGTGTAAAAGATTATTTATATTAATTTGTTTAGCGTTTCGATAAAGGAACTAATAGTGTTAAGCATTTTTTGCCTGATCACTTATCTATACATATAATAAAATAGTAACTCACATCCGTCTGTCTGTCTGTCTGCTCTTCATTTATGTTCGTATCACGTAAAAACTACTGGATGGATTTTAGCAAAATTTTGTAAGAAGGTACCTTAGTATCCTGGTCCCAATAAAGGATACTTTTTTCCGCAAAAATATCTTATTTCCATGAGAAAGTGGAGAAAAAGCAGTGAAAATGCAATTTCCGGTTTAAAGGTACTGAAATGTTCGGTTTAAATCTATGCATATAGTAACTCATTTCCGCCTGTCTGTTTGCTTTTTATTTATGTTCGTATCACGTAAAAACTACTGGATGGATTTTTAGCAAAATTTTGTAAGAAGGTACCTTAGTATCCTGGTCCCAATAAAGGATACTTTTTTCCGCAAAAATATCTTATTTCCATGAGAAAGTGGAGAAAAAGCAGTGAAAAACGCCGGTTTAAAGAAGCTGAAATTTTCGGTTTAAAACTGAGATATTTTCAACACGGTTACATTTTCACCACACCTTTTTATTTCTGAAAGTGGGATATTTTAGAAACTATTAGTCAACAGATGGCGCCAGTTGATTAAAATTTGTATTTTTACTTTTTGGAATTACATTGTTATTAAAATATTTTAAACACCTCCAACAAAGGTTTACAATAACTTTTTGAATTTTTATATCCAGGGATACAGGTACCTTTATAAAAAGTAAATACATAAACTTTAACTGAAGCACTATAAAAGTAAGGGTCTCTAAATTGGTGTGGAATGCTTTCAAAGCAAAATCGAGCAAAATATTTTCGTAACGTAGTTTGTTGTAGTTAACGTATTTTAAATTAACTTTTAGTAAGCTTAATGTAGTTTTAGTTAACGTATTTTATTGTGTCATTTAATAATCCTCTAAAAGGGAATTCCCAATTCCAGAATAATAATTCTTTTCCTTGATTTTTGGTGTAGAGTCGTCGTATATACTCTTGGCTCAGTCAGAAGTGAAAACATTTGTTCTTCGTTCCACGAATCCTCTGTTTGTACAGGGTAATGATCGTTGTCACAATCTAGGATTTTAAGACAGTTTCTGGTATTATTTTCCCTATGAATGTGTAACCTATAGTCCACATATATCGAGGTATGATCATTAACGAGATTAAGATGGGAAATCGGATGCAAAAAGTATACATCTAAAGAATATTATCCATTAGCCATTATTTGTGAGATTACCCCAATCTGTATGTTTACAGTTTAAATCACTCGCTAAGTTGTAAAACTTATTCATATTTTGAAGATCTAGAGCTCCGAAAAGTGTATTTATTTCTAATTTAACATTTGAATCGGTATTACCGGCAAAATAATTTAATAAATTATAAATATTGACTTATTATTACTCATGAGCCATCTAAATATAGACGTTTCTAATAAATTCAGTGTATTTATGTTGTTATTTAGAAGAATATACATATATTGCCAAAACAATTAAAAATTTAATAAGTTAATACTAGTATTCTTGAAAGAAATATCACATCCATATGCATTGATATTTATAATATTATAGCAAACAGGTCAAATGTAAATGACCAAAATTTATTGCATTAAATAATATTTAATGCAATAAATTTAAACAACAATTGCCCATCTTCGCCTTAGTTTATTTATGTTTCTAAAATTCTATTAAAAGTTTCTATTAAAAAGTTATAAACTTTTGTATATTTGTTTATTTTCTAAAAAAAGTTTTTTGATCACTCAACATCATTTTAAAGCAATAAAATTAAAAAATTAAAATAAAACCAACTGCGGCTGTGTTTTGCCTTTTCACATGCCTCGCGTACAAAAAAAAAAAAAACAACAATAGTTTACAACAAGTTGTTTGTTTGTTGAATGAATGCATTGAATGCATTTTCGTCTCATTTCTGTTAGAAAGTATGAGGCTGTGTCTTACGTTTTAGTTGGATTTTGTTCGCTTTTTATGTCTGATTTGTTTTGATCATAAAAATGTTAAAATAAATGATATAGAAAAAAGAAAAAATATTGATTTAAGAGAAATTTTAAAGTAGAAATTAAAAGAGAAAAATATAAACATACCGGAATATAGACTACAGGATTGTAAAATTTGGTACCATGTTTGGTACATTTTGAAATAAGTACAATTATAGAGTACTGGTTCATTTGGAACAATTAAAGCATTTTCCCATTTTCATGTTGCGAATTAGATAAATAAATAAATTATTTTAAATTCAAACTGTTGTTTTTTTCCAAACATTTAAAGAAAACATTTTTTTTATCTACTTCTCAATTTAGGAAAGAATAATTCCAATACTTGACTTCAGATTCAGCTTGCATGTACCTTGGGTCTGCACATCGGTCGCTTTTTATTAAGGGAGAAAATAAAAGTGAGAAATATAGCGTGTATAGGTAGGATAGGTAAGTTATTACAGAAGCTATTAAAATTAAAGGTCAGCGTGCTACAAACATGGGCAATATTTTGTTTAAAAAAGTGGGTTCACTACTACAACAAGGAAAAAACTCCTAATAATGATCTGTTTACAAGTTACTTAAGACAAATTTTTGGCACCTTCCAGCTTTTTCCAAACATAATTGGCAAGATGTTATAACTTACATCCATTAAGAGTTTCAAAAGAAAGCAAATGCAAGATTGGTTTAGTTCAAGCTGTAGGGTGCTGTAGCTTAGGTGGTTAGCACGTTGACTACTAAGCAACATCAATTTGTCTGATATGTATTAATTTCTCTTTATAATAATGCATATAACAGCGCCCTCCATCGCCGGTATTACCACATAGCACTAAATCGTCGGCGAAGTAAAATAATTATAAATGGGCTATACTAGCTTCAAACTAATTCGCCTAAATAACACCAGAGGTGCTGCAATACTGTTCTAAAAATAATCATAACGTGCAATTGCAGTGTTGCCAGAAGCGAAGCTTTACTATCAACTAACCATCTTTCTTAACCACTACTTTCCCTTTCCAAAGGAAGTAACACAGTTAATATAGGCATTAATTGCCTGAGTGTTACTTCTCTTAAAAAAAACCTATCTCCCAATTTTGCAAGTAACCACTACGAAATATTATATTCGCATTTTTTTCCTTTTTTACAACAAAAAATACTATTAATATGATAAGCTTATTGATTTTATATTATATCGCATCTGCTCAATAATTGTGTGTTAACTCGATCTTTTAATATATTCGCTGTAAGGGAAATGCGACACTGCACGTACCATTTATAAGGGTACCCTGATCCCTGGTCGCTGGATAAAATTCTAAAATTTATATAAAATTCTAATAATTGTTGTAAATCTCTGTAAATGGTGTTTAAAATTAATTTATTAATAACAATGTAATTCCACAAAGTAAAAATACAAATCAAATACAAATCGTAATCAATTGGCTATTTGGCAGTAAGTAATTTATATTTTGTCATAATTTTAAAATAGAGTCATCTGTTGCGCATCCCGCTGTCAGAAATAAATGATGCCTTAAAGTATGCACTACCTTTAAATCGGTAAAATTACGTACGTACTTTCACTGCTTTTTGTTCAATGTCTCTTTGAAATTAGATATTTTTGCGGAAACAAAATATCCTATATTGGAATAAGCATATTAAGGTACCTCCTCACAAAATTTTGTTAAAATCCATTTTGTTAAAATCCATTTTGTTAAAATCCATCCAGTAGTTTTTACGTGAAGCGGACAGAAAGACAAACAAAGAGACAGGAAATGAGTTACCATTTTATTATATGTATAGATAATAAATGTTATATGAAAGAAAATTATCTGTAATTTTTTGGTTAATTTAAATAAAAATTTTATTTTACAAAAACAAAATGTATTTATTACAATTTTAATCCAAAAAGTACATTTTTAGTATCAGGTTGATACAATTTTTAAATTTCATTTACCATCGCTGATAGACTAGCAGTTCTTTTTACAGTTCGTAAAAGTTTAACAGTTTTAAAAAGCTTTTGTGGATGTTATTTATTCTTTACTGTGAAGATCTGATATTATTTATTGGAGAAAAGGAAATATAAAGCTTAAATAAGTTTAAAGCTTTAGCATGGCCAATGATCAAGAAAATATTATCCAGAACTTAATTAGCAGACGTAATAAGTAAAAATAATTTTAATTTTTTAGGGAATCAACTTAACCGTTTAGCATTTAAATCAAGTTAATGTTTTAATAAAAAGATTAAGGCTCATTATTATAACTTGCTTTTAGCTAAAATTAGGATTTTGTTGGAGCGATAAATAGTTTTTCGTTATTAAAAGTAAGCTAAAAACCACTTTTAACTATCACGTACTTTAAGGACAAGTTATTGCAATGAGCATTATCCTTATTATTATAACGAAAAACTACTTATCGCTTCAACAAAATCCTAAGTTTAGTTAGCTAAAGGCAAGATATAATAATGGGCCTAAACGTAATAAATGTCTATTAATTGATTGTGTTGTATTATTTGGAGTAGAATTAAGTGGAATTAAGCGAAGTGCAAAAAAAAAATTGTGGGCGTCAATATGCTGGTTGGTAGTGTAGTAGACAATTAGTTTGGAGATTGGAATTTCACCAAAAATATTTTGTATTTAAAAACAGCTTGTAATAGTCATTGGTACTATGCTAGGTTAGCTCAGTTTATAAAATTCAAGAACTTATTTGTAATTGGAGCATCGATGAAGCAATGTTATTAGGGATGATGAAACGAAAATATGTTGGATGATAATATTTGGTTTGTTATAAGAAAATCACAGTAGAACAATTTAAAACCCAACCAGTTTCAGATTATTTATTTTCTTTTATAAAACTTATTTCATAAAAACAGCTTATCAAATTAAAACCTTTAAATTTTTGTCAACACTAGGTATCCACACTATATTGTAACTAAAATTAAAATTTATGCACAGATTTTCGTAGAAAATTTCTCATTTTGGCCGTAATGTATGTAGCTTTAAGCATAAGTATGAAACTTGGTTACTTTTGGGCTTTTAATTTTTCATGAACATGCATTTTTTTAACTTTGGATTTATTTTATTTGATTTGTATAACTACCAAACCGTTGAAAATAAAAAAACACATATCCCAAGTGTACTTTGCTACCCCAAACATCAAAAATTAATAAAAGTCTGTAAGTCAAGGTGTGTACTCTACCTACTATAGTATCATAGGGAATGACAATAATATTTCACTCTGTAAGCGTGGTACGATGTCCACTGTTCAGTTGTCCATAGAAATTTATATATCGATTGGGTTTCTAGCTATCTTCGTCTTTGCATAATGTATTTATTTTATTTATTAAATGTTATAATTATCGCGCATAGTAACGAAGACTTTCATTCGTTGTAGTGAAACACCCAGAGTCTTTGTTGGAAAACGAACCTACAACCCACAGACTGAAAGACTAGCTCACTACCCACCCACCTAGTCGCCCCTATCATATTCGTAATGTAATTTTTTAGCTGACATGTTTAAAACAAAGTATAATAAATCAGTTTGTACTTTTTTCAATACTATGCTCTTAATATGTTTAATTATTTTGTTGTATTGAATCGTGATTATACAAATTTAGGTACTAATAAAAATTCTTTTTTTTTATATTTTAAGCTTTAGATAAATTTTTAGGAATAACTAATTAATTGTTCCTACAGTGGTATGGTATGCATCTCGTAGCAGTACAGGGCTGCAACTGACAGCGGTATCTGGCTAGGTCGACAACTGATAGCGGGACGTTGCTGTGACGCACATTTGGCAATCTAGCCAAAATGCCCCTATGGAAAGATTGGAACAAGTAGAAAAAAGTTCCCCTTAGAAGAACTAATCCTATCTCCGAAAAATTCAATTTTTTCCCATCCCAAAAACGTCCTTGTGAAAAAAATTGTTTTAAATTTTGTTGGCCAATTTCCTAATTTTTTTTAAGCTATTTATTTTTAAGCTTTCTAATGCCAAATTAAAAAAAATAATAAAAAGATATTTTTGTAATTTATTACTTTATATTATTTAAATCATCTGAAAATAATTAATTTATTCATAATAATAACTTATATAATTGTAACGATAAAGTTTATTTAAAATTATAAAAATTAATTTATTTAAAACAACTTCTTCTTTGCACTAAGATGATGATGAATTCTTCTTCGTCTGTTTCTTTAAAGTTGTTAGCTTTTTTACTTTATTCTCTTGCACAGCTTTTCATGTTTTTTAAGTTTTGTAATTCTTGTCGGAAAACACATAATTTCTTAAAGCAGACTTGAGGCATATTTTTTCCCACTAGTTCGCAATGGAATCAAACTGATTTCTCAAGATATGAGATTTACTTCTCTTACTTCTTTCTATTAATTCAATTAGTCTTTCTGAAGCCGAACTGCCAAATACAGATTTTGTCACTGTTCCTTCCAGCCATGTGGCATGCATTTTAATTTGAATTTTTTTGAAATTCTTTAAACAGTCCTTTACTGCTGATATACCACCATCTCCTTTGTGCTACATTTTGTAATGTTGTACAATTTTTAACTAAAACTTGCCAATTCTCTTCAACGGTCTTAAAATTAGATCCCTGTACTACTTAGAATAACTCCAATCTTGTATATACTTTTTCCATTTTACTTTCGAAGCTTTTATTAACTTTATTTTTGTTTTTAATAATTTGAAAATTATTAGAATGCAGCTGCACAGGTATATAGGTAAAAACCGCTATGGAAGTGGGTGAAAATTACTGTTTTTGCTTTTTCATTTTTTGTAGAGGTAATAACAGTTTTAGATGTATTGAGCTAAAATAAAAAACATCCATGTTCAATTATTAAAACTCAAAAGATTTTATGAATATAAAAGGGTTTCTTACTAGTATTACTTATGCAGTTGGAAAGTATATGAAGATTGCACTTTTTATACGATTTCATACCAAAAACTTTCGAATTTTTAAATTTCCAAACATCAAAACGTATTAAAAAACCAAAATAAAAGGGAAGCCGCTTTTTTTCTCAACGTGAAAAATATCCAACATTTTATTTGTCTGATTTAAGTCGATCACGTTAGCCAGGAATAACGTTATTATTTCATCGGAATAGTAAGTATTGAGCGGATGTCTGACTACTAACAAGATGGAAAAGAAGAGAAACTAATCTTTTCCAGATTAATTTAATGTATGTGCTGCTTTTTTGTTAATATTTAAATTCCTATCCTACGATCAAACTATAATGAATTAATTCTGTAATGAATTATTAATCATAAGTAATGGAACTATATCAGAGAAGCTTTATTATAATTAAAATTGGGACATATACATAGATAGATTCGATTTATTCGATCTCACTCTTATCATCACGAATCAACGCGTTTTCATTTTTCTTTTTTTCCATATTTCCAACCACCTTGTTGTTTTCTTCTCTTTGCGCTTCATTTAAGAGCAAATATCTTAAGATCATTTCAAACAAGTAAAAAAAGAGAAACTCATCTGGAAAACCCCAATGGCACCAATAATTTGCCAGTGTATGTAGGAAATTCGAAAAAGAAACACACGTTTTCTTACAAATCATATACAAATCGAAATTTAAAAGTTGAAAAACAAAATTGAAAAATAAAAATAAACAAAATTAAATTGTTTTATTGATAAATTATACGGGAAAAAAGTGATAAGTAGTGCAACTGTTAACACTTTTACAAACTTAACCAGTTTAAAAGTTATATAAGCCAAATCAACAAATACAAATGAAAAATATAATAAATAACCTGACAAATAATTAAAAAAATAGTAATTTATTGTAAAAATATGGTGTTTGTAAGAATTTAATTACAAAATTGACAATTTTAAAATATTAAATGATTCAGCGACACGTGATGACGATGATGTTTTGTCTCATATACCTGCGGTATACGAGTATTTGACAATTTATCTGACATAAGGTTCAGGCAATTTACTTACAATATAAAGAATACAAATTTGATAGAGACAGGATGGAAATAGAGCTATATGCTTACAAGTTGTTAAATAATCTGACATTGCTACTTTGTATAAAGTCATAAAAAAGGCAAAATCATTAAAAAGGACAAAATCAAATGAATTATTATTATTCCTGATGAGGAAAAAAATATACCAAAAAGTTCGTGTTGAAAAACATTTAATCTAGCAGAAACACAAACGTATAAACAATGGCCAGTAGCAACAACCTGTTACTATACATCCAAATGGCATAAAAATATAATACAGATTTGTTGGAAAGGAAACGTACCCAAAAGAAATTCACAGAAACAATTAAGATTTTTAATAACTTTCAGTTACAAATTTAATTAACATTATAATTTGTCAAAATATTCATTTAATTAGAGTATAATTGTGACCTCAATTGCATGGACTTGACTGAACCAGTCTCAAACTATAACATACTGGTTAGGGTGGTATATTGAAGAAGACCACTACCTCTACCTTCTTCTGTTGCAGTATGACAAATCCATAATTACCGGATTGATAATGTAGCACCATACTTGGAAAAATGTATTTGATGCATTTGCTAATACGTGACGATTATAGTAAAATATTTATTCAATTTTTCAGTAAACAATTTTATTCTGCTTGGCCAACACGCAAAATATTTGAAAAGAAAATTCTAGAAATAATTTAAAAAAGATAAATAACGGGTCTAAATATGCCTGTTTGACTTTGATTCCTGTCATATATCTCTATATATATTCTATGGACCAATCTCCTGACTAAAAAAAAAAGAAAACAAAACAATTACATCTAATAGAACAAAGAGCAAGGAAGGAAATCTTTTTTTTTTGCATTAAAATTTGTTTAGATTTGTTTCAATACACGAGACGCTTGTATGGACAGACATACACACATTGTTTATAAATTATTTTTCTTGATATTTTGTTGGTACATTTAAATAGTGTTTTTATTGTATAAATTTTAAATTTTTCATTCTTTTTTATTCTATGTTTATAAAATTGTGGTGGATATAAAAAAAAAATCTAAAAAATTTTCTGTCAGTCGTTTTTCCTAAATAAAAAATTTTGTGTTTAATATTTCCATATAAAATTAATTTTAAATAGTAAAAGTTTATTGGTTATTATTTATTAAAGTTCATATTAAAGCACATATTATAGCTGTTATTAGAGATTTATTTGTTATAAAATATTTAACATGTATTGTGCTTTATTTAGGAGAAAACAAATTATAGATTTGAATAGCCATATAAAAAATTCATAAGTGATTCACTACATATAAGCTTTTGCAAAAAATAAAATATAATAAAAAAGTTTTTAATGTCGATATTAACCAGTGTTCAAGAGAGGAGCAGAAAATGTATTGAAATAAAATTTTCCTAAAAGATTTATATATAGAACTAAAACTAAGTTGTAAAAAATTTAATTAAATTCTGATTAATGATTGAATAAGTGATAAAAATTTAAATTTTGAATGTTAAGTGGTTAAAAATCTAAATAAACAAAAAAAAAAAAAACGAAAATTATTTAAACAGAGAAATAGGATTTAAAATGGAAAGCGAAGCTGATTTAAATGAAACCAGTAAGTCTTAAATTTTTTGTCATTTAATATTTTCAATGAATAAATTTTTAAAACATAAAATTTTTTTATAAAATATTTAATCTCAGACTCTGTTCATTTTGAACTGAAAAAATACTTCAGTTAATGAAAAATTTCGGTGGTTAGTCATTTTTGCATGCGTTGTTTTATCGAAGTATTATTTGTTAGCGCGTAACTTTTTCAGTGTCTTTGAACACATTATTCAAGCTTATTTATCCTAAGTGTTTATTTAATAATAATGTTGCCACATGTCTAAATTCTAGGAAAAATAACAATTATTTATTACCAAATTCTTCTAGTGTGAACAAAACCAAATCTCCAGATTTGGTTTTTCTATTTAGTCGACTACTAGTTATTGGCGATTTTATGTACGTCGTTTGAAGCACTGACAAGTTATATCACATCTTATTCCACTACATCAATCCAATCACACGAACCAAGTTTTTGACATTTTGTTATTATCAGTAATACTAATTCAAAAATAAACTCGAGTAAAAAATTAATATCATGCTGATTTCAGAAACTCACTTGGCAACCAACAGTTTTTTTAGATCCATTTTTATTTATTTTACGATACTAAAGGCCGGGGCACATAGAATCCGTCATACGTTATACTTTAAAGCTCTCAATTGAAATCAAAGTAACAACGGAAGAGGTTGACACAATGTGTACTTTGTTGACGGATATTTAATCAGAAAAGAAAACACGAGAAAAGCTTTTTTCTCCATTTTACTCTATTAAATTATTTTGCAGCGTTGTCAAATTGCACCATTTTGGGTGCTTTTTCAAAATTTTTGTGCGAAAATTTCACGAGTTGGTGCGTGGTGCGCTTTTTTTGATAGTTTGGTGATTTTTTTAATTTTTGGTGGCACCAACTGTGCAAAATGTTCATAGTCATTTTTACAGATCATAATAAGAACAACTAGTAATGATGTTTAAGACATACCAAATCATATGCACAAAGTAAAACGGTATTGTTGTTGTATTAATTTGTGGTATTGTAAAAAAAAAATATTTCACTGTATGGAATTTGCTATCCCTACAAAACACATTGGTTTTCCCATTCAGCAGTTAGGCAAAGGACCTAGGAACAAACATATATCAATTAATAAATACTGATAATAAGTATCCTGATAATACTGATAAAGAGTTACATTGATTGCAGACACTCGCTATTTAATATATTTCCAACATCTCAACAATATTTTTTATCTAACCAACTAAAAAATATGTACAATGATGATATTAATTATGTTTACTTAGTATATTTATCCGATATTTTAAAAGAGGTGCAACGTATTAAAATTGTTTGATATTTGTTATTTGGGTTTTAAGTTTGAAGAAGTTTGCGCATTAAAGAAAATAAGCAATGAAGCAAAGAAATATATATCAAAAACTTGTTGTAAATTCACCAAAAAATTAGTTGAAGAGATTCGGGCGAGACAGCCTTCTAATGCTGAAATTTTACAAAAAAATTAACGTTTTAAACGTAAAAAATGTTTTATCTCATTGCAAAAATGATATTATGCCATTAGCAGTACAATTTGGATCCGATATCGAAATATTGTCTAGTATTGAAAACGGATGGCGAATGGTTTACGTTATGCAATGGATAATTGATTCAACATTAGAATTTTAAACTTAAAATATTATAAAGACGCACTTAATATTAACCCTTTTCATACACTAGCAAATATCGCGTTTAAAATTTTGTCACTTCCATACTCAAATGCAGAAGTTGAGCACGTTTTTAGTTCAATGAATTTATTTAAATCAAAGATGCGTAACCGATTGTCTTTAAGTGCTGTAAATTCATTACTTCGAATTAAAACTGGAAAATTCTTGTTGTAAAACTTACGAACTTCCAGATAGCGTTAATTGCCGCATTAATAGTAATGATGTTTACAAAACATCAGAATCAATAAAATCTGTTTTATGGCCAAATTAATGTACAAAAATGTATCAGCTTGTACAAATAAATAAATGCAAAAATACATACTATGTATGCGTAAGTTTTTTTATTCTTCTGCTTTTTTTATTGTTACGTTTTTTGTTAAACTATTTATATTGTGAATGATCGCTGTTTTCTATGTAGAAAGTTGTGTATGCAATATATGAAATAAAAAAAATGTATTATCTAGTACAACTGAATACAAACATATTTATTTTTTTTTTTTTGTTAAGTTTTTAAGATTTAATTTTGTTTTTTTTTGTAAAATCCTTCAACTTTAAGACTGTTTTATTGTAATATTTTTAAACCAAAAATATTATACTTTTTTGGAAAATTAATTCATTTAAGATTTTAAATAAAAAAGAAATTCTAAAACTTGGTGCGTTTTCTCTTAAATGGTGCTTTTTTTCTCCACTTTGGTGCGTTTTGAAATTTCAAAGTTGACAACGCTGTTATTTTGTTGTATTTTGTTTTATTTTTGATCCACTCAACACAAAAATTTAATTTTGAGAGAGAGCTTTCAATTTTTAGTGAGTTGAGCTTGAAACGTACGTCAAAAGTTAAAAGTTCCCACCTTTCGTACTTTGCGTTGACGGAGACGTACTGATTGTGACAACACTCATTAGAAAATCTGTATTTCAACTTTCTTTGTGCGTTGAAAAAGTCGACGTATAACGTATGACGGATTCTATGTGCCCTGGCCTTAAGGACCCGTGTGTTAGAGCATGTGGTGGTTCGGCTATCCTAATAAAAGCTCGGCGCAAACACTATTTACTGCATGATTTCTGTGAGGATTACATGTCATAAACATCTTAAAATTTATTTACCCCTAACAAATCTACTGGTATGAGTTAACCCATCGATGGTGCATCAGTATCACCACTAAGCTTTACCCTTTCAGATATTGAAGGTCTACACCCTAAGAAAGCCTATGGTTTTGACAAAGCCATTTATCAAATATAGGGGGAGACTTTTTAAGCTCGCCTGGGCCAATTAAAGCCTGAGTTCTTCAAGGTAGTAATTTGTACACTTTGGATATTCTTACCAGTAACTGAGTCCACACATCGACATTTGCTGACGAAACGGTTTTTCTAAGCATTAACGAAAGCCTCTTAATAGTCACGCTGCGCAGAGCATGAGCATGAGTCTCTCTCGCCTATTCTTATAAATAATCAAACGATACCTCACCACACAGAGATTAAATACCTTGATATAGATCTTGATCGACGCTTAATCTGGAAAAGGCACATTGCAGCAAAATTAACATAGATGAAGCTAAAACCAGGGGATATTAATTCAATCCTAATCTTAGATTGTAAACTTTTAATGTACAAATATGTATATCCTCAAACCAATATGGTGTTACAACCTTTAGCTATTGGGCACTGCGTCAAGCATCTACCTATTACTGTCAAAAATTTAAGCTACTTTCACCAGCATCTGTATTTTATGGGGACACCGCTCAAGCCTCTGTCTATAACGGTTTCAAAGATAGGGTCACATAGATCAAATAAAATCACCTATTCGGACACCCTTTAATTTACAATTTTAAATTAAAGACCTGTTGTTATAGAGGACTTGGCCACAAAGATTCTTTGTAAATTTCAACTATCTGTATATAACGGTTAAAAAGTTTAACCATATATATCAAATTACATGAACTATTGGGACACCCTTTACATTATAATTCCAAATATTTATACTTGTTATCATACCAGAGAAAGTAGTGGATATTCTGCCTAATTTTCAAGTGTTTGCGTTTAACGGTTCAAAAGATAGGGCCATATAGATCAAATTACATAATTTAATTTCTAAATTTAAATTGTATACTTGCTATAGTGGACTTTGCAATACAGGTTCCTTGTAAATTTCAGCTGTCTGGCTATAACAGTTCAAAAGTTTGGCCACATACATAGAATTACATTAACTATTGGGACACTCTTTTATTTCCAAATTCAAATTTTATACTTTTTGTTATAGCGGACTTAGCAATACAGGTTCTTTGTA
The DNA here is from genome assembly GCA_949628195.1 of Phasia obesa. Taxonomy (NCBI): domain Eukaryota; kingdom Metazoa; phylum Arthropoda; class Insecta; order Diptera; family Tachinidae; genus Phasia; species Phasia obesa. Next base: position 111,729,510 of record OX451218.1, read on the forward strand.
AATTTCAGCGGTCTGTGTACAACTGTTCAAAAGTATGGCCATATTCATCAAATTAAATGAGCTATTGGAGCACCCTTTAAAATTTTTAATATTTATACAGTTTATTATAACGGTCAGAGTAATCGACATTCTGTAAAATTTTCAAGGTTTTGCCTATCACGGTTTAAAAGATAGGCTCAAATAGGTCAATTACGTCACCTATGGGTACACCCTTTAAATTTTAAATTTATTTTTTTATTTATTTCTGCTGTTGGGAGCTATAGCCACACGCAATTTTTAAAATTTTAATTTGGTGCCCTTTACGGTTCTTAATACACGTAAAAAACATGTATGTTGTATGGGGACACCCTTTAATATAATCAACTGATTTTAAAATGGGACCAACCTGAAAACATAACCTTTCAAATAAAGAAAAAAATTTTAATATCGGTACAGAAATGGCTGAGTTCTGCGGTTACATACATAAAAAAAAAGCAACATTCAGACGAATAGATAACCTCCTTCTTTTTTGAAGTCGGTTAAAAAGAAAGAACTAGGTTTCAAGTTACACGAAAAATGGTTTGTTAACAAGACTAACAAAGATATTCCGGCAGAAGTACAGTGGGTTTTTGCACTAGGTCAAAAGCACGTACTACCCGTTAAAAAAGAAAGTTTTCCCACATTAAGGCCCATTATTATAACTTGCCTTTAGCTAAAGTTAGGATTTTGTTGGAGCGATAGGTAGTTTTTCATTATAATAATGTGGATAATGCTCATTGCTATAACTTGTCCTTATAGTACGTGATAGTTAAAAATTGTTTTTAGCTTACTTTTAATAACGAAAAGCTATTTATCGCTCCAACAAAATCCTAACATTAGCTAAAGGCAAGTTAAAAAAATGGGCCTAAGAATGATAGCAGATGGTGAAGATTTTATACAGACTTTACAAACTAAAGAAGAACAATAAATAGCAAGGACAAAGTTAACCGCAGTAGTTGATAACCATTTAAACATAATGAGACTAACTAGTAGAGATAAATATGTGTTAGATAAGGTAAAAGAAGCTGAAAAATTTTTAAAAAGGAACAAAGATAATTTATATTAAAAGCAGATAAAGGTAACGCTTCTGTAGCAATAAGTAAAGAGGATTATAGTATACGTATTAATAATATTTTAGAAGATATCACAAATAATCAAATATTAAATAAAGATCCCACTAACAAATTACAAAATATAAATCAGGGTTTTGTTGAAGAGCTCTTTAGATTAAAAATTGTTTCAACTTTAGACAAAAATAAATTCAAAACAATTGTATCTAATGCACCTAGATTGTATGGACTACCACAAATTCATAAAGAAGGATTTCCTTTAAGACCTATTTGCGCATGTGTAAATACTCCTTCTTACAAATTATGTAAATATATTACAAACATTTTAAAAAAGATAACGGAACATTCAAAATATAACAACAAAAAAAAAAAAAAAAAAAACTCTCTAGAATTTAAACATAAAATAGTAAATCAAAAAATAAAAGATGACGAAAAGTTGATATCGTTATATGTAGTTTCATTATTTCCTAGTATACCTGTTGATTTAGCAATTGGTACTATTGAAGAAAAGTGGGATATCATAGAAAGACACACAAGTATAGAAAAAAGTTTGTTTTTACGTATCTTAAAATTTTGTATTGAAGATAACAGATATTTTAAATACGATAATAAAATTTATAAACAACAGAAAGGATTACCTATGGGATCTCCTGCTTCCCCAATTATAGCAGATATTGTTATATGGAGATATTACTAGACACGAGTATTGAAAAGTTAAGTATTAAACCAATGATATTGACTAAATAATGTATAATATCCGATAGGGTAATTGACAATTTACTAACGACATTTAATGAATTTAATCCTAACATTAAATTTACAGTTGAGATAGAGTCTGATTTAAGACTTCCGTATTTAGATACATTACTCATAAGGAGAGGCAATGACATATTAATAGATTGGTATCAAAAACCAACGTCTTCCGGAAGAATGATTAACTATTATTCGAAACATAGTAAACGAATAATAGTTAACGCAGCTAAAAATTTAATAGACAGGGTTCTGACAATTAGTAATAAAGAATTCCATAAAAATAATAAGGAAAAAATAAGAAATATTTTAAATGATAAAAATTTTCCAAAACAATTAACAAATAGATTAATAAATCAATATAGGAGAAGAAGTAATTAAAATACAAGAGATATTAAAGAACAAAAAATTTATAAATCTTTAATATATGTACCAGAAATATCTGAACGTTTAGAAAAATCTAAAATATTTGATAATACTAAATATAAAATGGCATTTAAGACTCAAAATACTCTAAACAAATTATTCAGTAAAACTAAAGATAGAATCCAAAAATTAGAATTGTCAAATATAGTATATAAAATACCTTGTAACGGAAATGAAAATGAAAATTGTAATAACGTATATGTAGGCACAACGAATAATAAACTTAAAACTAGAATAGCAGGGTATAAATCAGACCAAAAATATAGGAATATTAATTCGCAAAAAACAGCTTTATCTTCTCATTGTGCTAGTTTAAATCACTATCCCAATTTTGATAATGTTTCAGTTCTAAATTCAGATAATTCTTGCAAAAAAAAAAACCGACTACAAAACAAATATATGTGTATCAATTCTTAACTAAAGATTTAAAGGGAAGTAATCTGTAAGAAATAGTACCCAAATCAAATTCTTTTATACTTGTTGCTCTAACGGACATAGTAATATACGTTCTGTACATTGAAATGTCTATCCATAACGGTTCATCAGATAAAGCCATATACGACAAATTACCTCAGAATTGAGGACACCCATTAATATTTTACACTTATTATTACTGACACAGCAATAAAAAGTAACGGTTCCAAAGATATGGCCATATAGGTTAAACAATAACACCTAGGGGACACCCTTTAATGTAAAATTTTAAATTAAACACTTATTTTAAAGGACAAATTCTTTGTCAATTTCAAATGTCTGTCTAAACCGGTTCAAAAGTTTGGCCATATGCATCAATTTACATCAACTATTGAGACACCCTTTATAAATTTAAATATTTATAAATGTTATTATACGGGACATAGTAGTGGAGATTCTGTCTAATTTTCAAGTGTTTGTCTATAACGGTTCAAAAGATAGATCTAGATAGGTACAATTTTATCAATTATGGGGACACCCTTTAGTTTCCAAATTTAAATTATGTACTTGATGTTATAAAGGACTTAGATATACAGGTTCTTTGTAAATTTCAACCGTCTCTCTGTTACGGTTTAAAAGTTTTGCAATATACTTCAAATTACATCAACTATTGGGACGCCCTTTAACTTCTAATTATAAATATTTAATTTCTGATTATAAATATTGGACATTCTGTCCAATTTTCAAATGATTGTCTACAATGGTTCAAATGGTTCATATATTTAAATTGACATCACATATGGGGACACCCTTTAATTTTTAAGTTTATTTTTTTTATTAATTTCTCTTATTGGCAGCTATAGTGATATGCATTTTTTTAAATTTTAAAAGGGTGCTCTTTACGGTTCATAATACACGTAAAAAACACGTATGTTGTATGGGGACACCCTTTAATTTTCAAAATTCTGAACTTCTTTTAAAATGGGACCAATCTGTAAGCATTTCCTTTCTAATAAAGAAAAAATGTTTAAAATCGGTTCAGAAATGACTGAGTTCTGCGGGCACAAACATAAAAAAGCAACATTCAGACGAATAGATAACCTCCTTCTTTTTTTGAAGTCGGTTAAAAATAACTATAAACGTCGTTGTATTTTAGAAATGTTACAAATTATTAATACACCAAACACACAGAGAATTAATTTTAAGGCAGACACAGATAATATAGCTCAGATTTACAGACATTTAGTAAATAAGAGATAATTTAATATTTGTTATACTTGTTTTAAAATTTTTTTATATGTTTATGACAAAATTTGTTTTTTGAAATATGTTAGTTCGAAAAGAAATTTTTATTACTTTTTAATTGTAATTTTTATTACCGTTAATTTTATAATTTTTCCTGATGATGCTACACAAAGAAGTAGCGAAATATTGAAAAAAAAAAAATATAAATAAAATTATTTAAAGACCTAAAGCTTAAAATAAAATAGTTAAATTAATATTAACAAAAAGGTCAAATAAAATATATAAAATAAGACGAAAAACTATATTCTTAAAGTATAATAGAAATGAATCACTTAAATATGTTAATGATTTTGCGAAAATCATTAAATTATTCTAAATTAAAAAATAACAACGGCTTCTTGAAAATTGTACGACTATCGGTGTCATATGTGCCTTAAACTTAAGCTTTTTTTGGCGTATAAATTTCTCTTTTTTTTAATTTAAACACTTTACAGACTTTTTCAAAAAGATAGATTTATTTGTAATATATTTAAAATAAACTCCATATAGTTGAGATAATGTACGCTCAAAATTGTTTATATTAAATCAAATAAGTTATTATGTGATTTAAGTTTAAATTACGAATGTTCATCCAGACCAACAAGGGGTCTAGATGAACATGGTCTAAGCTATAATTATTATCTTATTAAAAATTAAATTTCTTTCTTAAACAACAATTTAAGAAACTAATAAATCATTAGTAGTTTTGTTTGTTTAATTAAATGTTCTACTTACTTTCCCACCTGATTGTCTTGAAACATTTAAAATATTTAAAAACACAAAAATCTATTGTTGTAAGGGTAGTTTAGTTTCCGGGAAGGTTGTTCTGGCCAACTGACAATTCTATAGAAACTTTTTTGAAAACTCTTTACCGTAATTTTAATTTTAATTAACACATTTTTTGGGTAATTAAATATAATTCCATTGTAATAAGGAAGAAGTGATTAAGTCGACTTAGCCAAAATTTAAGTTACTGGTACCTTTATAATATCCGTACTTCAAAGTTCCCATGTGCGAAGTTTTAATTATTTTGTACAAGTTTTCAGGAAGTTATACCGACAAGACTTTCTGCTTATCTTTTTTCAATGTCTAATCGCATTTGGAAAAACTCTTAAGGAACTAAAAGCTATTTTTCCAAATAATAAAAACTTCTTTCACAACTTATTAATAGCAACGCCAAAATATACGTTCGACTCCCATATGTAAAGTTTAAAAATAAGCAATTTAAAAAAAAATAATATTTAATTAAGTTTTTATTTGTCCTCCTACAAAACTTAAAAATCAGACTAAAATTACAAAAACAGTTTTCGAAAAACGTTTTCATTCAATTTATAATCTGGGTTTTAACCAATATTTGCCTTTGTGATCGACCCTCAGTTTGTACCTGGCAAGTTAGTGAAAGGCTTATCATTTGGTACTGACGAAAGTTATTCTCCTAATTTTGATTTGATAGCCTGTGCTTTTTGGATAAATATAATGCGAGAAATTATTGTTTATATTTTTTTTATTATTTTCTCAATTTTTTTTTATCGAATATATTTACATTTGAAACTAACTTGTAGATGTATGTATATGAAGATTGCTGATAAAGAACGTAGCGATACAGAAATTGAATTACATTATCTGATTATTCTATAAAGTAAACTAAATACATGGTCGAAGTCTGGAAATTATTATTGTGCCATCCGTTCCTGATACATGTGCCTAGTGTTTTAATAACACATCGATAGAGGGCTATTTTAATTTCGCTTATTTGGTTTAATTTTTATAAACACTGTAAATATCAAAACTGTAAATATCAAATATTTTTATTATTAAATTTAAATCGCCCTGGGTTACAAAGAGCCAAATATAAGCAAAAAAAAGGAAGAGCGAAAGAATGAAAAATATTATTGAAATTAACTCAATAAATTCGTATTAAATATAAAATTTAACAATGCCGGATTCCAATGAAAGGATTCTTATCTATTTATGTAGAAAGTTTATTTCTTTCATAACAAAAACATATTTACATTTGATACTTTTTGTTAAAAAATCCCATTTAGCATCGCAGAATACTAGGAAATTCTTTAAATAACTTTCAGTAAATATAAAAAAGAGAGTGTTATACATTTTAAATACGTTTTAGTTTTGTAAATCGTCCACAAAAAGGCAGATTGGTAGAGTTAAAAAAATATAACAGACAGCAAAAATAGGAAAATTTCAAGTTAGTAAAAACAAGATTTTTAATATCGCCAATATTTGGCGATATTTTTACTCAAACTACATATAGAAAAGTATATAAATAACGAATTTGTTTTCAATTTTTAACTTTAGTTTTGAAACATATTTTAGATAATAATTGCAATTTTAACCTTTTTATAATTTTGTAATTCCTGATGATGCTACCCAATCAATGATGTAGCTAAATATTGAAAATAAAAATTAAATAAATAAAAAAATATATATGTCCTTTTTTCCAAATTTTATTTAAGGTATCTTCAATATATCTTAACTAACAATACTTACTCATAGCTTAAGTCTAAAATTAACAAAAAAAAAAAAATAATAATCGCGTTTAGTCCAGCCAGTGCTAGACAAAATACTGTTTGTTTCACGGTTGCTGTCCGGATATCCTGAACTACACACAAAGAAAAAACATGGTTGCGGTAACCATAATCTAAGAGCAACATGAACCATAATAATATTGTTGTCGTTGAAATATAATATAAACATACTATAATATACTGTGAAACATGTAAATGGTTATATGTGACAACGTATGAATATATTTATAAATAACAAAAATCAAATACACGAATATTTCCATTTATTTTTATTTTGATATTATCTGCTTACCTTTATATGTGTCTGATATTTTTAATTTAAAATTATAATTTATAATAAAATACCAATTTATTTGTTGACGACAAATGTATATTTAATGTTTTTACGGTTTTAGATGAACCGATAGCTTACATACATATTTCTAAACAGAAAAAAGGTCAAAACCAAAATATGTATTATTAAAACCAAACATTATTTGTTTATTTTTAGTCATACTTAACATACTATGTTTAATATTAATATATTATGGTGATAAATATAATTTTATTTTTAAATATTAAAAATAATTTGGTTGTGGTTTGAATTTTAATATAGTTCAAATCGACTATGTTGTTTTTTTTTTGGTGCGTATAATCATTGAATGATTAACTGTTAACAAAAACTTGTTTATCGTTACCAAAGTATTATTTGACCATACAATAACCATGTTTTTTCTTTGCATGTGTATTTAATATTTTCGAATATTTTGAATAATTCACGTTGCCTTGCCAATAGTGTTTTTGATGTTACAACGATAATATTGCGCTAATATTCCATAATATTTTATAATGAAAATACAAATTGTTCATTTTTGCTATGCTAGTAATTGACGGATTACTCAAGTCAGAGTATGAAGAAAATTTTTTACCTACATTTTAGAAAAGATATTAACATATTTTAAAAGTACATATTCAAATTTTTAAAACAGAATGATAATTATTTTTATAGGAGTCCAATAACAAATATTAAAGGTTATACATAAGCATAAACTGCAATAAACAAACAACGCTTTTGTTTTACTTAATCCCATTTTATAGTGGAATAATACATTTTAAGTTATAACGAGTGATTTTTTAAGAGCTTGAGAACTTTTTTTAAAAAAAAAACGCATAAAATTTGCAAAATCTCATCGGTTCTTTATTTGAAACGTTAGATTGGTCCATGACATTTACTTTTTGAAGATAATTTCATTTAAATGTTGACCGCGGCTGCGTCTTAGGTGGTCCATTCGGAAAGTCCAATTTTGGGCAACTTTTTCGAGCATTTCGGCCGGAATAGCCCGAATTTCTTCGGAAATGTTGTCTTCCAAAGCTGGAATAGTTGCTGGCTTATTTCTGTAGACTTTAGACTTGACGTAGCCCCACAAAAAATAGTCTAAAGGCGTCAAATCGCATGATCTTGGTGGCCAACTTACCGGTCCATTTCTTGAGATGAATTGTTCTCCGAAGTTTTCCCTCAAAATGGCCATAGAATCGCGAGCTGTGTGGCATGTAGCGCCATCTTGTTGAAACCACATGTCAACCAAGTTCAGTTGTTCCATTTTTGGCAACAAAAAGTTTGTTAGCATCGAACGATAGCGATCGCCATTCACCGTAACGTTGCGTCCAACAGCATCTTTGAAAAAATACGGTCCAATGATTCCACCAGCGTACAAACCACACCAAACAGTGCATTTTTCGGGATGCATGGGCAGTTCTTGAACGGCTTCTGGTTGCTCTTCACTCCAAATGCGGCAATTTTGCTTATTTACGTAGCCATTCAACCAGAAATGAGCCTCATCGCTGAACAAAATTTGTCACATTTGAACATTTCGAACCGAACACTGATTTTGGTAATAAAATTCAATGATTTGCAAGCGTTGCTCGTTAGTAAGTCTATTCATGATGAAATGTCAAAGCATACTGAGCATCTTTCTCTTTGGCACCATGTCTGAAATCTCACGTGATCTGTCAAATACTAATGCATGAAAATCCTAACCTCAAAAAAATCATCCTAGTCAAGGGAAAGGTAAGACGTCATCTTTATTAAATTATAAATAATCATTTGGGATTACATGTTTATTGTAAGGTCAAATGAAAAAGTAGTGGTTACGCTTTCTACGTGAAATATTTGCCTTGTCTGAACACACCTTTATCCTCGTAGAACGAAAACAGAATTTTTTTTTCATGATTAGCGATGAATAAGATCATTCATGCCTTAATCGGTAAATAAATTGAAAACATTTCAGTTTATTTGGCAATTGTTTATGTTTTTAGCAATAAAAAGGAAAACAAAAAGTAAAGAAAACAAATCATTAATTATAAATTCGATCGATTGATGTTGTCGAATGATAAATGTTTGTTTATAACTCTTTTATTATTTACTTTATTCTAGTTTTGTTTACGAAAATTATTTTTAACACAAATAAAATATATGACAAGACAATACTTTTAAGTTTATTCTAACTTTTATTTAGCACTGCTTTCAAGGCCGCATTAAATTAACATTGACCTTGAAATATTGTATTTTTTTTTCAATGAGATATAATATACATATGAATATTAACAATACTTTTTATATTTTATAAACACCCACGCTAGTTAAATTTCTACTGATTTTAAGAATATATTTTGTACAATCGGCTAAAATCGGTGTAGGGACTGCTTTTCAAAACTTAAGGTGACTTAAACAAGAAGTGAGTGTAATAAAACATTGTGATAAATAGTAGGATTTAACTTTTTAACCTATTTTGCATGGTTGTTCTTCCTAGTCTAATAATTGTACTATCTTGAGCAGGCTCATTCATTTCACTAGGATCAATATTTTTTTTAAATTGCTTGAGTTACATCACATAAAAACTGCTTTGATTATTGCTTGTCTATTCTTCACTTCAAGTCATTAGAAGACAAGAAAGTATATAAGACATATATCTGTAAACTAAATCATTAAAAGATCGTCTGGTGTCTTGAGAGGAAGAATATAATCTAGTAAAATTTGTGCGCCCTATTGTCCTTCGGTTTGCTTTACCAGCATAAATTAAAATGTTTTTCATGTAATTATCCTACTAGGTTAACGCTTCTGGTATTAACAATTATATGCACTTCTTAGCTGACGAAGCAGAGTCTTCAGAATTTTAAACATAATAGTTCAAAGGCGGTCCTTTGAACTATTTTGTTTTATTTACTAAGATAAGTATTTTATGCTTAGACTTACGATTAATCGCACTTGTAACACGAAACCGATTGTCTAATGTGACCTAGAACATTTATAAGTCTTTTCAGGATCTAACGTTGTGGCTGTAGTAATCTAACACTGCCCTCCCTGGCAACTATTAAGTTTCAATTGCTATGTCGTCGCATATCTTTCATAAAGAACTAAAACTATCACCAGATTGCAGGGCGAGATATAGCTGTTAGTGTGTTTCATTTATCATATTAGTACCTGAAAACTAATACTGGGCGATTTGGTTAGTTTTTGAATAATGGATATTTGTTCGGTAAACCGAACAACATCGACTCTTTTTGCTGGATACATTTAGCATCTTAAGGTTTAGGTGCGTTGTGGAGTTTCGATCTGTCTGATGTCTCCCCATAGTCATGCCTGGCTTTGGTTTCGGTGGCGATATTTACAAAAAAAAATATTCTTTCAGCAATTTAATCCATGAACGAAGTTATCTGATTTTTTTGGTTGTCGAAAACATTTTAATAGACGCAGCTTTCTCAAAATTTGGAGTAGTCCATTAATAGACAACAGTTATGAAAAGTTATTGCGCTAGAAATACGAAACGTTACAAAATTATTACATTGCCCTCATATCTAAAAATTAACAATAAAAAAGAAATATGCGAACTATTTGTAAAAAGCAACATCTTCATGTACAACATTTGAAATATTTATAAATAGAATGCAAATATTTTAAAATATTTTGAAATTCTCACACTTGTTTGTTTCTATAGCGAAAATTAAATAAACATTTGTGGACAATCGTGACTAATGAATTTTTTTTGTTAGTTAATACGACATATTTAAAACAAAACATGAATATAGTAAGTAGTGCGATCAAAAAATTTAAACTTGTAAATTTTGGTGATTTTATTTACTTTAAATTTGAGGTTATTGATAGAACTCTGGACACAATGCAAAGTACGAAAGTTGGACAAGTTTTAACTTTTGACGTACGTTGAGCAGTTTGATAGCTATCATTTTATTTTTCTTTGGTCTGATTAAATTTTTGTGTTGAGTGGTAGCAAAAAGAAAGCAAAATACAACAAAATAAATAAATTAAATAAAGTAGAATCGAGAACAAAGCTTTTCAAATGTTTTCTTTCCTGATTTAATGTCCGTCCACAAAGTAATCGTTGCGTCAAGCTCTTCCGTCAGTACTATATTCACAGTTAAATACGTCAAAGTAAAACGTATCACGGATTCTATGTGCCCCGGCCTATAGGCAGACTTCAAAAACGTCAATTGCTTTGTCCGAACAAAGTGTAGTGTTTTATAACGTCGCAGTATAAAACATTGAAAATGTATAGCCTTTCAAAACGCCATCGACAAGTATTAGTAACGCGAAGTAAACAAGCAATCGAGGCATCAGTTTTAAAGTTGTTGCATTGTTTCGATACTGTCCATGATGTCCATGATTTAAATACGGTAACGCAAATGTATACAGACTTTGTATTGATACATTTTGGAAGTCAGCCATATTGTGGAAACAAACGAGATCAACAACAATACTATGAAAGTGTACATATGTAAGTCATTCAGTATGTTTAACAATTATGTTTTTAACAACTAAATTTTAAATTCACAAATCTGCTTATATAATTAATTTCTCAAGTTTGGCGTTTATTCATTTAAGTTTTAAATTTCTATCAGAAATGATTACAGCTTAAAAAAGTTATGATTGACTAGCACAAGACCTTCCTGAGCTAAATATTCTTGTCAGTTTATAAGCCTCGTAGAGTTATAAAATATGGCAAATGAAAACCAATATTAAATACACACATATGCACAAGTAAATATTCCAAAATGAAAAACAATCGGATTTGCATTTATTTATGTATTTTTTTATTCAATAATTTTAAAAATATTCTTGTACCCTACATCATTACAAGTGGAAAGAATTTTTGTGCGATTGTGTTAATTTTTGTTACACGAAAGAATATTAGTCCGACTAGGAAATACATTACTTATTTACTCACTAAATCAAAATATTTAGTTCGAACGATTCCTCAAAAAATATAAATTGGATTATTTAAGCAGAGAAAGTAAAAATTATCGGATATATAATGTGTTGTTACAGATATTAAAATTATAGATTTATTTAGACCTATAAAAGCAAAGAAAAAACATACAGTTAACCATAATATAAAAGGAATATATTAAAGTAAATTATATGGTTGTAATTAAACCATATTATTGTTAAACATTATAATATTATGGTTAAATTAAACGATTATAGTATGGTTAAAAAATATAATAATGATATTTTTTATTTTTTTCTTTAATTTATTTTGAAGCATACATTTTATTATACATACATACTAGTACATACATAAATAAAATTTTGAAATAAAACACAAGCTTCTTAAGAACTCGCATCTTCCTTTTTTTTCTTACACATGGTCAACAACGAAAACAACACCAAAAATATCAGACACGGCATGACCTTTACGATCAAAACTAGGAACTAAGATTTTACCCTTTTTGCAATGTACATAGGAATAGCTACAGTCAAGAGGTACAAAAGCCTTATTATTTTTCCGTTTTTAAGCAATTGCCTTCTTATGAACTTACGGATAGCAGAATTAAGTTGCTTAACTTCAAAAACATATTTTTCTAGTACAATTTCGTTGGTCCTTGCATCTAGTATGAAAATGAGCCTTCTTGTAGTCTTTGTCAGCCCAACGCTGATCACATGCTTTCTAGCAGTGCGGAGACATTTCTAACAAAATATTGTTTTTCATTATTATTATCTCAACGATTTTAGTTTTTCTAATTTATGTATCAATTAAATCGTTATCTCTAATTCATTGATACATAATTTAGCAAAATATAGTTCTTACTTTATATTAATTAATTAAATATGTACATACGAGTATGTACATACAAAATTTTCCATAAATAAATTTTTACATGTTATTACAGTTTTTATTTATTTTAAGAAAACAAAAATTTTCAAACCCGATTAATAAAAACAAAAACTTTTTGGTTACATTTAAAAATTTTATTTTTGAATATTGATAAAACATTGGTTGTGGTTTGAATTTTATCAAAATTTGTAGAATAGTTTTCATTAGTTAGTAGAAATAAAACTAACTAGCTAATGAATTTTTTGGGTGTAGTAACCGCTTGATAATAAAATCTTCCCCAAAACTTCGTGACCAAAATAATTTTACAAAAAACTAAAATCTGTTTGTCGCAGCCATACATTGTTATAGAGAACATAATGTGATTCCTGTGACCATACCATAACGATGTTTTTTCTTTGCGTGCATTGTATAAATTTGTATATAAAAAAAAATTTTAATCTACTACTCTGAAAGAGAACGTGTTGTTCAACATAAAATGTGCTCCATAAAATGTGCTCCAATCATAATCCCTAATATCATAAAAATAATGTCCATTTTATAGTACGATATAGTAGGGATGAGTTGTATAATCCATCTTTGCAATACATTAGAATCATCACGAAGGCCTGTCGCGAAAATTACATTTAATTACATGAAAATTACATTAATGAATTACATAGGAGCATGTCGTAATAACTCTATTTTAATGTAACGATATTTGCAGGATTTATTGTATTTTGAACAAAGCTGATGCCAAAGTTTAAGAAAACGTTATTTATAAACTATTCAAATTTAAAACCTGTCTTAAAACCCTTAATAATTCTTATATCCAACTAGCTGTGCTCGCCACGTCGTGAGCGTCCTCACAATATTTTGCTCGATTTTGCTTTGAAAGTATTCCACACCAATTGTAAGACTCTTACTTTTATAGTGCTTCAGTTACGGTTTCTGTATTTACATTTTATAAAGATACCTGGATTAAATTCTAAAATTTATAATAAATTTTAAATTTATTGTAAAGCTCTGTAAAATGTGTTTAAAATATTTGAATAGCAATTTAATTCCACAAAGTACAAATACAAATCAAATACAAATTTAATTCAATTGGCGCCTCATGTTGCGCAATAGTTTTTAAAATATCACACTTTCAAAAATAAAAGATGTGTTGAAAATATAACAGTGTTGAAAAAATTCCCTGTTTTAAAACGAAAATTTCAGAACCTTTAAACTGGAAATTGCATTTTTTACTGCTTTTTCTCCACTTTATCTTGGAAATGAGATATTTTTGCGAAAAAAGGTATCCTATATTTGGACCAGGATATTTAGGTACCTCCTCACAAAATTTTGTTAAAATCCATCCAGTAGTTTTAACGTGATGCGAACACAAATGAAAAACAGACAGACAGACGGAAATGAGTTACTATTTTATTATATGTATCGATTGTAAAAATATAGAATACTGGATCATTTCAGAAAGCTTGAAAGGCATTCTAGTAACTAGAGTGTAGTATCCTAAGAGAATAATTCTAAATGATAGCAGACTCATTTAAAATGTATCTTTTTGTCAAGGTCCGCCTGCACTTAGTAAATAAAATGTATAGAGATATCGATACTAAATGTAATCTCATTTATCTATATATATATATAAAAATAAGTTGCATTGTGTAGTAATTGATGTTCTCTGAAATACGTGAACCGATTTTGTTTCCATTAAAAGTAAAAAATTGTTATCGTGTTAATACGTAAAGTCTAGAAAAAAAACAGGTTGGATGGGAACATTTTTGACTTGAGAATAGCGTGCGTTTTCGCGTTAAAAGTTGGTCATAATTTTCTTCCAAGTGTTTATTTTGTTTTTTGTGGATGGGTGTAGCGAAGCGCACCGGAAATAGCTAGTATTCAATAAAAAATAAATAATTTGATATTGAAATACTTTCGACATATCTATCTATCTGAAACTTAAAATAACTCTAATATTGGAGTTGCTACCTGCAAGTATCGATTTGCATCTTGGCCTGATGTTGTTGAAAGTTTTCATGATTCCGATTATAGCCACGACTCTGTCTGGTCTTACTACTGATGTTATAGTGTAGCAGACCAGGTATCAAAAAAAAAAAATCCCCAGAATCTTCCTAGTAGACCTCTGGGTATTTCTTGGATATACGTAAAGAATGTTCTTATATAATAATTTAAAAAATGCTTAATACAAAAAAATCGAGTGTAAGGAATGATTTTATTAAAATTTTCCTAAAATCGCATTTTTCAACATAAGTCTACGGTAAAACCTTTTTACAATTTTAAAGCATTTTTAAAGAAGGATTAGGCTCAATATACCACTTGAATTAATTCATAAATTATTATATGCCCGCTAATACTGTAGGGTATCATATAATAGTGCTCGATGGAGTAAATGTTTTTTGGCAGTTTTTTTCAGAATTTTAAGAATTTTCCGCCAAATTTATGAATTTATATCAACCGGCCTTGTGCAAAACATACATGCGTCCGTTTTTCTGTGGGTTACCAATGTCGATGTTGTTTACATGTTTGGCTTTTGGCCAACAAAACTTCGCCTACTACATTCATGCACACACGAACACAAATATACTCACACTCATGTAAAATAACAAAAGACCAAATAGCAAACACACAACAAAAAATATGACGAAAAATTACCAATAAAACAAAGCAGAGTAAATATTAGCACTTGTATGTGCAACAACAACAACAGCAACAACTGCTAAATAAATTTAAAGTAAAAATCTTTTTAGTTTCCAGCCTTTTCCATTGTGATGGCAGTAATAATCGAGTGCAGAACTATCAACATGAATTTAAATAAATATTCCTTTCACACACATTTGTTTAAGAAATATTTGTTAAATCCATATTTAAATTTAAAACTGAAATGTTTTATCATAAAAAATACATAAGTTTTCGTTTTATAAAAATTTTACTTTTATAAATCTTTGCAAATGTTTACTTTTATAAATCAGAATCTTTAGCAAAAATGTTTATTTATTTTGAGAAATATTAGTGTGTTTATGAATAATAACAATCTGTGCGCGTGTATCTTAGTTTGTGTTTTATTTGTTTGGCTGTTGCCTAAACTTAAAAATTAACTAAATTTTTGAAAATTATTGGTATTTACTCTCAACAATATACGTATCATTTTGATATGTCATATCAGGGATGGAAAAATTGGAACAATTTCTAATTTAGTCTCAGAATTTTTCAATTTCAAATTATTTGAATGTGTCATTGTATTTTCTTCCATTTATATTTTAAAGTTTCTAATTATATTGCAGGATATTGGAATTTTATCCCTTAAAATTGTATCGTCATTTCAAAAATGTAATGTTTAATTTTATGATCTAGTTGGAAAACCATACAGTAAACCAAATTTCGTAGGTAATATTAACGAAAAAATTTGTCGAACCTTAATGACAAAAAAAGTAAACCAATTTATTATTTTTTTTTTTCAATTTTTATTTTTTTCTTTTTTTCAAAAGTTTAGTTGTAATAGTAGAAAAAATAAGTTAATTTAAATAATATAACTTTAACTTAATTTTCGTTTATTTTACTAAGTTTTTATTTATTTTATTATTGAAGAAATTACAATATATATGTATATAACAAGTACGAGTGCTATATTCGGCCATGCCGAATCTTATATGTATACCCTTCACCATACTCATATTCAATATTCAATATGTTTCCCAACTTCAAAATAATAAACATTCTGTTTTTTTTTATGATTTTCAACTTCATTATTAAAAATATAGTATAAAGATATAGACAATTTTTTTGTGTAAAAATTTTATCGAAAATTTTTTGTAAAAATTTTATCGAATGTTTTTGTAAAATTTTTTTAAAATTTTTATTAAAATTTTTTTCTATAATTTTTGCTAAAATATTGAAGAAAATTTTCTTTATAAAATTTTAATGAAAATTTTTTTTAAATTTTATTGAAAAGTTCTAACAGCCTCGAATAGAATGTTCTGACGATGCTAAATTCCATTAGCGAAATTTTTGAAACTATGCATGGCAGATTGGTGGGCTTAAATTTTCTCTACCTCTGCTGGTGTCATGGCAAAGTTGATTTCAACCCGAACACAGACAATCGGACAGATGGACAGAAGGACAAACGGACATCGCTTCATCAACTTTTCTATCTATAAGGATCCAGAATATATATATATATATATATATATATATATATATATATATATATATATAATGTAAAATGAATATTGTAAAAATTACACACGGAACGACAAACTTATATAAACCCTTACCACCTGTGGTGAAGAGTATAAAAAAGAAAAAAAAAGAGCTGTAACATAGAAGAAATTTCGTAAAATTTAACTTCATAAAAATTATTTGAATTGACACATAAATTTTTTATTTTAAACATTTGTGGCAATACAAAAATTTTGTTTGCGATCAATTGCAGCGTGTTGTTGCAAATTAAAACTAAGCGAATACGTTTTGCAAAACATTTTGAAGTATTAGCGATTTGGAAGAGCAATAAATTTACGGACAATATAAAAAAAAACAATAAACCAATATCAAATGCCAGCAACAGGAACTGAAAGCCTTATTCGTTTGTTCCTCTTGAAAGAAGAATAAAGGTAATAAAACATTAATGTTATGTAGTTTTCTTTGCGGATTATGTTAAAGATATTTATCTTTTAAAGATAAAAATTGAATAAAAAGATTAACTAATAATTTTGGTAAATTTAACTTATTTCTTTATCATATTTATATCCTATAAAATAACGAAAAAGTAGTCATATTGGAGAAATTTTTTTTAATATAAGTAATTTACAATATACATTTATTTTACTAAAATCGCAGTAGATTTAACTCAAAAGTTTCTTAGTTGTATAGCAACCTACTTTCCTTCAATTTTACACCTCATTTTACAGCATTTAGGTGAATTTACATATATATCAGTGTACTGTTTATATTAGGGTTTTATTGTAATTATGTGGTTTATCACTGACAGCAGAGGAAAAGCATGGTTATGGTATGGTCACAAGAACCATATTATGTTTTATGTAAAAACATATGGTTGCGATGAACAACTTGTATTTGATCTAAACATTACTATGCTTACGATAAAAAAATTTGTTACTATTTTATAATTAAATGGTTATTAAACACAAAAAAATGAAACATGGTTGGATTGAACTATACAATTTTCAAACCAGAAGCAAAGTTTTATTAATATTCCAAAATAGTATGGTATTTATAGCCATAATATGTTATTAGTAAACAACTTATGATCATAACCAAAGCATGACTAAAAACAAACATATAATGTATTGTGTTTAGTTTCTTAAAATTATTAGAATGTAATTTGAAGGAGTTTATTAAAAAAAATATATATATATATATAAATTATGAAATGACTCATATCGAATGCTTAAAAAGTGAAGTAGTAAACAATTGTATGTAAATATAAAGTATGTTTAGATAAAGAAATAAGACATGTTTTATAAATATATATCTTACAATGTTATTTTTAACATAATATTATTTGTATGTATATAATAGCATGATTTCTTTACATCCATATAATTTAATAATAACATGTTGCTCTTAGATTATGGTTATCTTAACCATGTTTTTTATTTGCATGCAAAAATTATATTAAGATTTCGGAAATTAATGTAAAAAGTATTGAGTTTTAATTTTCTATTCTAATAATATCGGTAGAAGACAAAATATAGTGCACATTGAATTATTACTTCTCTCTATCTCTATTGGAAACCTCATATAATATAATTCTTAAAGATTACGCAAACTGTTCTAGCTAAGTATTGTATATATTTTACTTTTTCTTATATAAATGAGGTAAAAATGATATAAGTACCGCTATTTTCTTAATATCGAAATTAAAATGCTATTAATGATAATTCTTCTAAGGCGTGATTCCAACAAGGATAGTATAAAGGTTATATTTCTTTTTATTATCTAGTTCATTGTATAAATGAATTATGTATTTTCAAGAGTGGGGTTTGAATGTATAAAATCGAATCTATATTACAATAAAATTACTTTTAAATTTAATTTGTAATATTTAAAACTTACTAGACAACTTGTCTTATTCATATAATCCTTTTAAAATGTTCTTTTAGATTCAACCACTCCCAACCGGTTTATTTTAACAGCAACTGCAACCACTACTACACCAAAAAATAACAACAATAAAAGAAATAAGAATAATAGTATCAATATTGATACACAGTTGTTACAACGTCAGCAGCAACAACAGCATTCGCACGATTTGTATGCAACAACATTGCAACAAAACATAACAAATACTAAAATAGCAAGAACAACAACTACAAATAATTTTGTTTCAATACCATTATTGGAACGTCAGTCGATTACATTTGTATCGCAACAGCAAGAGCAACAACAACAGCAAAACGGTAACAACAATCATCACGAGAATAATTCAAACACAAATTTAACAGGTTCGAAATCGTGTCTGGTGCGTTGGCGTCAGTTTTGCTCAAATTGTAAGTAATATGAAATTGAATAAAATCAAAAACAAAATCTAAAGAAAAAGTTGGCAAAATCTATACAAAAATATTATGCAAACGAATGTATTAAAATTTGTAATTTAATTGTTATTAGGTTTAAAATGAGAGAGCAATTAAAACAATAAATTTCAGGTTAAAATTTATGATTAGACATTACAAATGTCTGGTAGTGATAAAATTAAATTTTGAATTCTTCTATTTTTGCTATTTCTTTTTTAAATACGAGGGCAGTTTGATAATTCCGTGACACTTTGGAAATGTAGCGCAGTAACTGCAACTGTTTACTCTTATCTAATACTGGACTATTGTCAAATTTTGAACAAACTGTACCTAATAGTTTGTTTTTGGCAGCCATTCAAATCATTTCATTTGTTTTAATGAAAATGAAGGAAGTGAATTTCGTGTGCTGGCTAAACACTATTTTTACGTTAAAAAACAATCAAAGTAATCACAGAAAGACTAGATAATTACTACTCTACTCCGTTAATATCAATGCGCCATTAATATCGTATATCAGCACAAATGAAGCCAAACACTTGGGTCACCTTGGGCAAGAGGCCGTTGCGATTTCTGTCGTTAAAATCCATGGAAATATATTGTACGATCGGAGAATGAAAATGCGCGTTGTTTCCTGTTTCCAAATAGCTGATGCCATATTTGGAGGCAATAGAAAAACTAGAAATTTGCTGGAATAAATATATCGAGCTTAAAGTAGACTATTTTGTAAAATAAAATGCCTTTTGTCAAAAAATATCTTATATTCAAAAAGTCACAGAAATAATAAACTGCCCCCGTATATTTTTAAATTTGGTCGGCCACTTAAATGATGTGCTAAGAAATAAACAAATAATAAAATTTTAATACTTAATAATTTTTATTACAATTTATTTTTTATAGTTCTAACCAAAATTATGGGCAGCAACAATCCCAGTGAAGCTGATCGATACGAGTATTATGATTGTAAGTAGAATAATGCAATATTTAGAAAACTGTTTGTAAATTTTGTAAATTTAAATTTTTATGTTATTTTCAAACGCCAAAAAGAAGCGTAAAATGTTATTGTTGAATTCATAGATTACAGAGATGGCCATCTCTCAAAATGTAAAAACGTGGCTATAAGTGTCTTCACACATACGGGTACGGTGTGAATTCTACACGCATAGGGGAGTAAAATTTTTACTCACATTAAGACACTATTACGCGATATTTCGTTGCACTTTCCGAATATGTAAATAATTTTAAATTTTAACACTCGAAATTCATTCACAATTTAATGAATTTTTAAGTTTTGAACAAAAAATTAATTTAATTTTGTTCACACTTGTTAGTCGAAATTTATTTTTTCACAGTTTTGTATTTTTTTGTCTTTTAGGGGATGGAAATGTTCAATACAGAATAAAAAATAATTAAAATTAGTATTGATTTCAACGTATTTTGTACATAAATATATGAGAAAAAATACAAAATTTATATTCTTATTTAATAACAAAAGAACTATTTAATTTTATCATCTAAAATTGATTCTAAAAAAATATATTTTTTTTACAAAACATTTTATACAAATATGTACAGTTTTGGTCCTGTGGGGGAATTTTTTTAAAAACCAACACCTATACAAATTTTTCTATCAATACATTCTTAGACTTGGCTGCTATAAAATTAGGAAAAAGGTTTTTTTATGGTCTATAAATAAATAAATAAAACTTCTCCCTGCGGAATACTCCTGACTACCCTACCCCTGATTTTGAAAAGCCCTTTTTTGAGATTTTTTGCACTAGACCTAAGCATAGCGTTGATTTGATCAGAGACACCATCAAAATGAATAAAGACAAACGCTGCAGCGCCACCATTGAGAATTTCTCTTTCCACGGCTCTGAAAAATTCATGCAGAGCGGTATCAATAGATCTACCTACTCCATAAGGATTTTGATAACTACTCAAAGGCCTATCCATCGGCCAATACCCTCCTCATTGTCTTAAATAGAAAATATATTAGGCTTACTAGCGTGAAGGACTTGGGTTTCGTGTAGTCCCTTTTACCCGGTTTGGGAAGAAAACCATCATTAACTTTCCTCCAAGGCACTGCAATATATCCGTCGCTAGACAGGAGAGGAATATTATCCTAATGCTTTCAAGCAAGGTGTTTGTACCCCAATGTAATAGGGTATATTCCAGCTATTCCAGCAAAATATAGTATTGCACTCCTAGCACAATTTAGAGTTATTATCCTTTCAGCCTCAGCCCGTCTTCTCTCACTAAACTCCTACTAACAGAAATACATGAGCCTTCAGAACTAAAGCTATCAGGAAAATAAACATCCATAAGCAATTGCAATGCCATATCTAATGTCTTAGTCATGGAGGAAAATATGTATGTCAGTGGAACCTATTGGCGGTTTGTTGAGACAGTCCCTTATAAATAATCCAAGCTATGTCCACGTTGCTACAGGCTTATCCTCATGAGGAAATGCAGCAACGTCACTCAAGCTGTTTTTCTGTGATGAAGAGTAAGCTGGCATATACTTAGTTTATCACTTCGCAGTCTCCTCTTCTCTGAATGTGCCTTTCACTTTTAGTCATAAGCTGCAGAGACTCCAACTTGACGTTGAAGGGACGCTTGGAGGAGCCTGCTTCCGAAAAGAGCTTATCTAAGCCTACAGGATTAGTTTCCTCGAATTCATCCACATTAACCTCCTTAGCCGCAAGAATATCTTCACAGATCGACCCGTCCAGCCATTGGGCAGTTTCCTTATCTTTCTCTTCTGATCTCTTCCATTGGCCAGTAACAACCGGAATTCCAAATGGGCATGATCTCACAACCTCTTACGAGGTTTGCTTGTCCATCCCTATCGGAATATCACATTTTAGAAAAAATTATATCTTTCATTCCATTTTTTTTCTTTAATAAATTTAAGTTCAATTCAATTCAATCAAAAAATAAAATATATGTACATATGTACTTCACGTTCTTGAAAAGGAAAAAAAATAAATTTTTCCATGTATAAAACAACCTCTGTTTGCAATTTTCAAATAATATAATAAAAATAACAATATTATAAGAATGCAAGTATGAATAACAAAGAACTCACTTTAGCCGTTAAATTGGCCATTAAATGGGATTATCATATTTGCAACATTTTGCAACAAAATGTCACTAAAATATTATTAAGGTACTTTGTATCACTTAGAAAGTTTATGTTAAAATGTTTGCTTTTATGTGTACTAGAGGTTACATTAAATTTCTATTTTTAAAAGAGAATTATTGAATATTAACCATTGCACAGTGGGGCAGAAGCAAAATATTTTGGAAATAACTTAGACATTTGTAAAGGGCTAAGCCGATTGATAAAAAATTTGGCACGAGCATAGCAGAGGAGTATCTCTGCTTAAGGTTTGACGGTGGGCACCAACCCTTTGGGTACCTCAGCCTTGCAAATCTTTTTAGAGCTTAGCATTTCTTCAATTTTTTATTTCATACTTAAAAACTATACATGGTCTTAAAGGTCTACTTAATACCTATGGTTTATTCTATGAATTATGTTTTAAAATGAGCGAGTTATGAGCATTTTAAAATTAAAATTTTTGATTTTTCTATACCCTGGTTCAGTTATTTCAAAATATATTAAAAAAAATTTTTTAATCTTTCCCATGGATGCAATTTTACAAATGGCTGAGTTATTTCGAAAATATTTTTATTCTGCCCAACTGTGCATTGGTTCGATTTAAATATTATCAAAATTATGAGCTGTGCTATTTTGTAAAAAAATTAAAAACTAAAATAAAATCATTGGGCCAAGTTAACCATTTAGTTTTCAAATAGCATGTTGGTATTTACTACATCTATAAATAAGATTCAATTCATTTAATATATTCCTAAACTAAACAAGCCAGTTTGTAGACAATGTTGGATTGTCCATAGATTATATCATTTGGTAATATTAACTCTTGGTCGTGTAAGTTAAAATAAATAAATAAAAAATAAATCATTTAAATTAAAAAAAATAATTATTTTTAATTAATTTGGCAAAAATTGTATTAAAAATTTTATTTTCAAATCTTATTTGCTTGATAATTTAGTTTTTAACCTTATTTCCTTTTCAGTTAATTTATATATCTTTAAACCCCAACGCATAAATTTACCATTTAACGTTGTTTTCTCTTAAGAAAACTTATTATACAAACAAATTGAAAAACATATTTTCATTTTCAATTGAATCACGTACATTCTACATTTATTATAAAAATTCGTTGTATATGTTAAGGACAAATATGCTAGTTTTTTTGATCTTCCCATATAAATAAATCTTTTCAGTTCTAAATACAAAATTATCGGGACACAATTTTTTTTAAATAACAGAATTATGATAATGTCCTGTGGTTTTTATAAGGAACAAAGGTCTATAAATGTCGAAGATAAAATGTCATTATGGATGTAATAGAGAAAAGAAACATTTTAGTTGGCAAAGTTAAACTTGTAACAGCTTTTAAAAACATTTTGAATGATCGATAGTTTTCAAATAATACGTAAGAATATGTTAGACATTTAAAACTACAAAATATATAAAACTTGAAATTAACAAAATATAATTTTCATTTACTTTAGTAGTTTTATATTTATCTCCTCGTGTTGATACCCTAAAAATGAATTTTACCATAGCAGTATGTTGATCCCGTATGACCATTTGTTTAAAATGCTTTGGTTGATCCTTTTGAAAAATGTTCCAACAATGCCTACTTTCCAGAATTCATTTTTATCCTTAGTTAATCCCAAACGTTTTACGGTTGCTGTTATCATAACAAAAGAGCGCGGAATTCTGCACTCAGCTTAAGATAGCAGCGATTTTATAGATAGCGGCGATTTTATGGCTGCCTTGGTCTAAGTTGATAAGATTTTTTGCAATATGTAACAATATGTTCAAACTAAAATAAACCAAAAAATATCTTACCAAAGAATATCTTAAAAACTTCAACAAATTGAAAACGTATCCAATACGAATTGAATAATAAAATAAAAAAAAATAAAAATTAACACTAAAGACTGGTATTATGTTCAGTTTTGCAAAGTACCCATCAAACAAAATTGTCCAAGATCCGTAAGACATTTACTAGATATGTCTACAAAAAAGTCGGAATCGTATACGAATTATGTCAGAGTTCTGAACTATTAATTGTGAAATGGTTGCACGAACTTTAATAGACATGTCGCAGGAAATTCTATTTTTTTTGTCCACACCTCTGATAGAAATATAACAGATAACTATAGAAAAAGACAGGAGAAATTTTGTTGCATTAATTGACCAATAGTGTTGTTTTCTGATAAAATTCTAAAAGAATTTTAATTATGTTTCTTATCAGCTCGTATGGACCTCTCATATAAATCTGATCAAATATCCAGTTAAACTAAGAATTAGTGATTTTTTATTTTATTTAATAAATATTTGATTAAAATAAATGCATGTTTCTTTGTCCCCAAAAAGGATTATGTCATATCCTATACATTTTCACATTTTTTTAATTTTTTTAATAAATATCTTTACCTAAGATTTGATATAATCAATAAGAAAAATAATCGAGATTTTATTCTTAAATTAATAAATTAATTATTTAGGCTGAAGTTCTTAATTATAAAGAAATAAAGAAAAATTAGATACCAGCAGAGTGGAGTGCATTTTCTAAGCAGCTACGTCCGTCATCAGCACTCTTCGTATCTGTCTAGAAAATGCATTCCACTCTGCTGGTGTCTAAATTTTCCAAGTAAAATAAATAATGCTACTCAACATCTTACACAAAAACTCAAGGACAATATTATAACCAATTTTTTAAAAAAGGCTATAAAACTTTTCATACATTACTTTAATTTCCGGAAATAATACGGTTAATCCTATTTCAAACTTATATAACTTTCAGATTAGTTTCTACATCTCAGGCATCTAACTAATAACTGGAATATGAGTTAACTTTTAACATGTTTGAATCTATCTACTACCTATAACTTATTTTCAAGACCTAACTAAGATCCTGTTAACGGACGCCACATCGAGAAGGTATAAGTCGAACAGTGCTCTCAGATATGGTAAGCCATTCCCTTGTAACTACCAGTTGACGGTACTTTTGATCAATTGGAATAAAACATGGTTTCTACAAATGTGTGGCCAAAAAAAAAAAAATAAATAAAAATTAAATTGTTCATCAGAGATGTCAAATAATCAAATTGTAGAAGGCTGGATAAATAAAGCAGCACAAACTCTGGGTACCTGTCGACTTGCAATTTTAATTAAAACTTACCTGGGTATGTAGAACTCGAGACATTATTTCTACATTACTGGAATTTTATGAATTCATATTTTTTTAAAATTGGTGCCAACTACGATTTACTCTGTCATAAGGAAAGAAACGACAGAAATAACTATAGACGAGAGTAAAGGCTTCGAAAAGTAAAAAAATATGAGTTTTATCAGAAATCATTTGGAAAAGGAGATGTACGTAATAGGTCCGATAAATTCCGTGGTATTATTATTTGGTATTTTTCCCAGATACACATGTATAAAATCAATAAAAGAAATGTGACAATACTTCGAGTCATAAAAATGAATAGCCATACAATGCAAAACAAACTCTTAAGAATTTTTTGTCAAACTTTAGTAAAGAAAAACAGAGACAGAAAAATCATAGATGCTGCTGCTAAAGGGTAATACAAACAAAGACAATGCCTATAATTCAAACACACATGCAGGTTTAAGTTTCATCATATGTGTACATACATACAGTTTAAAGTAGTTATTATTCTTAAACCGGGAACAATACATACACATTTTTTCCTAACAAATATTGTTAGAAATTTAAGTATAGATACACACAAAAATACATACACTGATTTTTGTTGTTGCGTGGTTTCTTCCTATTCATACTGTTTTGTTCGTTGGCTTTTATTTCGATTTTGTGGTTGTTATCGTCGAAGATTATGTTTCCAAAATATATTTTAAACTAAAAGACATTAATAGAAAAATTAGAGTACAATTTTCTTTAAGGACATTAGGACTATAAAGGAAACGAAAGCAATACCAAGAAAGTGCTTAACAAGATTCTATTATTTTCTCGTACTTTTTAATTAGTAGTTTTACTTTTACTTTTCTTTCATATCTCTTTTATTTGCATACGACAAAAATAATGCTTATGTTTTTATATAATTACTAGTTATTCTGAAAGGGAAGTAGTTGCTCGAAAGGGAATTGAACATAAAAATATTATAAAATATGAGTTGTAGTTGAATTTTAAAACACTGTACTTTTTAACTGAGAACGAACTAATGTAACTTTTAGGTAAATTGCAATTTAAAGAGAGATTAGTAGTAGGCATATTTATTTTTATGTTTTTATTAGTCGTAGTTGAAGAAAATAGAATTTACAAGTGTAGAACTTTACTTTTACAAAAGCCAACATTTTACAAATAAATGTAAAATTTGTAAAAAAAAGTATTAAATTTTATAAATCTAATTTTTATTTAAACGATTTTTTTAATTAATGAATAATTATTTAGACAAGAGTTCTTCTTTATGAAGAGATAAAAAAATTAGCCCCTAGCAGAATATAATGCATTAATTGGCGAAAATTTTTTTATATGGATTTTGATAGTTCAACTTCCATTTAAGAAAAAATTGTAAATGGAACTGCCAAAATCCATGTAAAAAAAATTATAATTTTCGCCTTAATATTTCCACTCCGTAGTGATGCTACCTGATTAATATGCCTTGACCAAACCAGTTATGTAGGAATTCATATTTTGTATTACCAAAAACTTATGAACCCAATTCATAATATTTATGTTAAAACTTCTTTTTGTGTACATACTTCAAAAACTGTATTTTTAAAATAAGAAAAAAAAAAATAAATCGAAACTATGTAAAAAAATCTAAACTATGTAGTAACAAGAAAAAAATGTATATTCGGCCGTGCCGAATCTTCTATAACCTTCACCACGGTAATTTTATTTATACAGACATATACAGCATTATCCATATTGTTGACCCTTTACTTAAATTAAGTCGTATGAGAAAAATTCATTATTCACGCTTTAAAGAAATGAAAACAAATTCCGTTGGCTACAATTGTCGCCGTGTTGTCAGCTACTTAATGATATTGAAGACGACAGCTATATCGTAAACTCTGACATTGTTGTAGAAATACTTTTTTGGCTTTTATAAAATTGAATAACTTTTTCAAAAACTTATAAATATTTCCTCCAAAACTTTTTGTTTGTATATGATTTTGTAACATTTTCTTTTGTTGACCACAACGGTGGTCGTGTAGCCATGTGGTTTTGCTGGCTTCAAAATAATCGTTTACGCATTTAAAAAAATAGTCACTCTATATACATTCATACATACATATGTATATTCTTAATATTAAATATACATATGTTATGTTACAGTCATGATTTTCATTTTCAAAGAAATATCGAAATTTTTGTTCTAATTTTTTGAAAATAGTTTGTAAATAAATTTTTTTAAAAATTTTTTGTAAAATTTTATCGAAAATTTTTTGGATAATTTAAAAAAAAATTTTTTTTTTCATATTTTTCTGTAAAATATCTTTTTGAAAATGTTTTGTAAATTTTTTTGTAAATATTTTTGAAAAAAAAATTTTTAGTTTTTTTTAAAAAATTTAAAATTTTTTTTTTTAATTTTATTTAAATTTTTTTGTTAAATTTAGGACATTGCAGAACAATGTATATTTAGTTAGAATGGTCAGACTAAAGCAAAAAGAAATCCTCACAAAAAAAAATTCCTCATATTGACCCCCCATATGCATTTTAACTGCTCCTATTTGGTTACCATGTGGTTCCATTGGCCACCTCTATGTGTATTGCTTTCTACAAAGGTCTCTAATACAAATCAAAGCAGAAAAACCCAACCAATCTAAAAACCAACAAA
The DNA here is from genome assembly GCA_949628195.1 of Phasia obesa. Lineage (NCBI taxonomy): Eukaryota > Metazoa > Arthropoda > Insecta > Diptera > Tachinidae > Phasia > Phasia obesa. The sequence goes on from OX451218.1 coordinate 111,757,583, forward strand.
AATCGACCCTCGCAGGGGGTTATTGATCCCCCGAGATCTGTATGCACTCCTTGCGATCGACCTTTCGAAGTCTAATATTTATTTGACAAAAAAAGGCAAAAGAGAATCATTAAAGTCGAAAAAAATTTAAAAAAACGTGAAAATAATATAAGTGGGCGTGGTTTTTTCACGCAGCCTCCAAAGTAATGATCCGATGTTGCTGAATTGCAATACCAAAACTTTCGAAACTATCCCTGACAGATTGGTGTGCTTCAATTTTTTGTATCTCTTCTGGTGCCTTGGCAAATGACATTTCAACCCGAACAGACGGACAGACGGACATCGCTTAATCAACTTCTCTATGTATAAGGATCCAGAATATATATAGTTTATGGGGTTGGAAATGAATATTGTAGAAATTACATACGGAACGACAAACTTATATGTACCTTATCCACCTGTGGTGCAGGGTATAAAAAGCTAATCTATTTTTGATTTCTTTCTACCTTTTCTTTCTGTTTTATTTTGCCTTTATATTATCCTCTATTTTTCCAGGGGCTTGAAGGTCAGTGGAGATTCGTTTGATGGATTGTCTAGACGAAAAACCATAATGAAATTTTGTTAGTCTTCTGCCAGGGATCAAACCTGGTTTGCTTCGTTCTGTAGGCACGCACATAACCACTACACCAAATGTATATTTTATATTTTATGTTTTAGTAAACAGTTTCTATGTTGATTTATATAAACGAAATAACAAGAAACCTAATATAATCAAGAAGATATCCTTATTAAAAAAAAATATAGAGGACAAAAAGATGATTTACACATGATCATATAGGAACCTAATGAAATCAATCAGGTAAACCTTTTTGAAAAAATCTATTTTTTATAAAATTGAGTAGAAACCCTAATTGAACTAAAAAGTTTTTTTCTGTGGATTTTAATTTTTGTAAAAAAATTGTGAAGAACAAATTTTCTTTTTGATTTAATGGGATTCCATTCTTGATAAAATTAAAAGGTTGTAGCACATGAAAATAACAACAAATCTCTTCGAAAAAAACTTCCCTTCTTTCTGCTTGAGTACCCGTTAGCCTAAAAGCATTTCATAGAGAAAATCTTTTTGGTATTTTTGGCTCTGTGTAGATACATATTTGTGTAAAACTCGGATCTTCGCAGAATTAAAAACTTCATTGCTAACTAAATCGTGGCTTGATAATGTTGTCGTCGCATCGAGATTACTCAGCAACCGTACCAAACAAACAGTGGTGTCGACGCTCTTCACCGGAAGATATGATAAAAGTAAGAATAAGTCTTTTGTAATCTCTTATTTTTTCAGTACTTAAAATTTCCAATTTATTATATATCAAACCAGGGATCGTAACGGTTATAAGTTTTAATTAAGAAATTACCTTTTAATAGTTAATTTTTAAGCAACAAAAAAAAATAACTTTTATTTTCTAAGTAAAAAAAAACAACAAATAATTTTAAAATTTAATTTTTTTAATAAAACTGAAAGTAATTAAAATTAATGCAGGCAAAAGTAGTCCTCGTAACAACGATTATCTTGGTGTACTTCTTTATCTTGTAGCATTTATCCTTTATTATGATTTTTTTGTTTGAAATTTGTAATATAATCATTAAGATAAATTATTTATTTATTTATTTAAGACAGAAGATCAATATATTCCTTACGGACTAATGAAAAATGTTTATATAGTTTATATAAAATGTATTAACTTAAACATATTATTTTAACAAATGTAATTTAAATTTATTTTTAAACAGTGCTTTTGGTGCAATGACTTTTAAATCAAAATTGTGATTTATTATTGTTATTAATTAATTATTATTTATTAAATATCTAATAAGAGGATAAGCAGAGGATTTTCGAAAAGGAATTTACTAAAAATTTACATAATCTAGTTTTTAATAGCTTTACTTGTTTGTGTTAAGGTGCAGGAATACCTTTTCAAGACTTCTTTTCAACTAACGCATCTAACGAATTTCTGTTTTTCTATATTATTAAAATATAAACATAAAACGAAGTTTTATAAGCATCCTTACGTGGTTGTCTTGTTATTTTATGTAAACTTTGTTATACATTTTGTTCTCAATCTTTAGCATGATAATGTTTATTTTAATAGGGACATGTAGCCTTAGTATGTGTTAATGATTGTTTGTAGATATATATAAATGTAAAGTATATTTGTGTAAGTATATAAATGATTACAAAAGCCGGGATAACAAAGATACTAGCACAATCATCAACAATATTTGAATATAGCAATTTTTTTTTTATTTTTCTTTTGTATAGTATAAAGCAACAGCTGCTTGCCAGCCATCGATAATGATGTTTATGGCTCCAAAGGAATCATTAAGGGTGTTTTACAATACATGCTTATTTACATACACATAAACTACTACTCTTTAATATGACTAATATCATTCAAAAGGTTGTTCTTAAAATTAGCAAAATTATATATTTAAATATGATATGTATTTTAATTTACAAATTTAAGTAGCATGAAAACGTATAAGATTTTTTATGAATAAGGGAATGTGTTGGTTTTTGCTTTGTATGTTGATCTAAACGATTGTTGAAATCCAAACAAACCAGAAATAAAAATAATTCGAAAAAGCTGCGCCAAAGCGACACATTAAACATAAAAATACATGACTCTAGTAGCAACAGGTCTTCCCCAGAAATCAAATATGCCTCCATTTTTCTCGCAAGAAATAAACACAATACAGCAACATTTTTGCCGATAAACAGCAAAAAAAAAAAAAACAATAATAAGAGAGTTTTAGGTTTTGTGTTAAAAGAAAACAAAAAAAAAAAATGCCAAAATTTATGTATAAATTTATGTATAAAGAAATAAACATACTTACGTGCTGAATATAACTCGCACTCAGTTTATAGAACCTCACACATTAAATTTTATTTAATCTTTATTTCTTAGGATTTTTTATCGTTTATAGTGTGTGTGTAAGCAAGCACCTGTTTTCTTTTTCGTTTGTTGTTTGATAAGGGAAAATATCTGGGATAATAAATGCGTGAGTATAATATTTGAGAGAGGATAGAGAGTATATATTATTGAGTTTATGGTTTTATATAGTGGAGCATTTTAAAAGGGAAATTTTTATATATAGCATGTTACAAATACTTTTGTATTAGAAGAGTATAATATACTCGTAAATAAGAAATGAGAAGATTTTGCTACACAATTGAAAATATTATAAGTTATCTTGGAAATTAAACACCTAATTTGTAAAAAATATTCGTTCCACCCTATTGAGTAGTTAGAGAAAAATATTATATTCATATGAAAAATAGTTATATATGAATATTACAATTATTTGTTTTAATGACTTAAAAACTTGATTATTTAAAAAATATATATATGATAACTATACAGAAAATTTTATATTGAAAAACAGAAAGCCCTCTTAGTAAAAATTACTATAGAGGGACACATTATTATAGGTGCCCTCTTTAAACAAAAATAAATGTTTTTAAATATGTAAATATTTTTGTGTATAAATATTGATTGAAATATATATTTTTTAAATTTTTTTGGGAAAGTAATATTAAAATAACTAAATAATTTATTTTAACATTTTATTATTTAAATAAATTTTACAAATTTAAAATTATTCCAACTAATTGTTAAAATGCATGTGAGTAGTTAAGTCAGGTTTAAGTACGTTTTTTCTCACGAGCTACTCTATTGGGTTGAAAAAATATTTCTCCAAATAAGGTGATCAATTTTGAAGAAAAAATGGACACTAGCAGAAGGTAAATACATCACCTGCACTGCTACAATCTTTTCACTTGTTCATAGTATTGGTTAGAAATCACATTTTGATTATTTGTTTTGCCTGAGCATTATTTTTTAAATGATATTAATTAAATACCAAACCAAACTTTGTTAGGTAAAATTCAGAAGAGGTGCCCGAAATTTTTAATATTTAACATTTAAATTCATTAGGTGAACTAATTGTTATCGTTAAGTCAGGCTGAACAATTTATTAAGTCAGCTTAAGAATTGCTGCAGAAGAATATAACGATACTGTATGTTACGTTGCACAGTCTTTTTAAAACCACATATTGATCGCTTAAAAATCATCTTTTTTATACAAAAAAAAAAAAAAAAAAAAACGGTATTATCATATAGCGATATCGCGAACTAGAAACTGCTTGACCCTTTTTTTGTAGAACTATGGATCAGTGATGAAGATGTTGCTGAACAATAAAACTACCTATTTCTGTCGCGTAATGCTGAATTTTTAATAACCCATAACTTTTAATTGCCAATTCTTCCTGCATGTAAAATATAAACGAGAAATAGTGATGCTGCTCAGATTTGAATAAAAGTTGCATAGAGTTTAATAGGCAGAAAATAAGGCTAAAGTTGTAAATAAATTTAATGTTTTATTCCACAATTATAATAATCATATTTCAGTATGTTACGAAAAGCCTAAATCCTAATAAATATCATAAATATCATTACCCTATGTTAAATATATATTAAAGCAAAGATTTTATATCCAAGCAAAAAACGAGGTAGTTTTGATTTCAAATGAACCATTTTTGATTTTTTCTTCTTAATTATAAAAAAGACGCAAATTAGTTTAATTGTAAAGCAGAATGTTACAATTTAAATTTTGTCGGTAAATAGCTCTTCTCGCTGTGTTACTCGTATCACACTCAGGCGTATGAGGATTAAATAATACTCATACGCCACAAAAACAAAATTTATTTACTCCTACTTTTTACTTCATCTAAGAATTTTTTAAAGTTATTATCCCAACTCTTTTAATTTACACTTAACACTTTTTCGATATTTTTGTATAAAATGTTTACTTTTAAATGCTAGAGTCTTTTAATAAGCAAACATATGTTAGATTATTTTAATTAAGCATATTTATAACATACAGGTATGTATACATGTATATAAAACTGCTAGCATGATATAAAAACGTTTTCAACACACATTTCTCAGAGATTCGCAAAATAGCCTTTCAACACATGTTTTTTCTTCTCTCCCAAATAAACAAATATATAGCACCTTCCAAAAAAAAAAAAACAAAAATTCTTCTACAAATACAACAGATTTACAAACAAATTTTTTTTTACTCTCACTCTCAGTTTCATCAACTACACTTAATGGAGGTATATACATACAAACAAGTCTAGATACATAAATATAAATATACACACACAAACGAAAGCTACGGCTATTGGCACACTAAACGACTAAACTAGAAAAAATATCCCAACCAGTTTTCGTGTAGCTTTAACGACGTTTAAACATGTAGACGGTAAAAAAGGAAAATTTATTTAAAAATATATAACAAAACAAAAAGAGTTTAAAAAAACATGACAACATATTATTAAAAAATTGATAAATAAAAAAAGATAAATTTGTGAAAAAAGTAGAGCAAAAATTAGTGTTTTAGATAAGTTTAGTTTAAAATTTATAAAACATATTGTATAAAAAAATATTATAAAAACAAAAAGTTTAAAGATACTAAATACCTAAGTAAAAATGTTTTAAATTTAATAAATAAGAAGTAAAGAAAAATAAGTTCAAATATTAAAATAATAATTAAAAATACACTTTTAAACCAAAAAAGTAATAAATATTTTGTCAACCAGGAAACATGTATGTGTAATTTATATATTCAATGAGTAAAAATCTCATTAAAAAGTTTTATTTATAAACTTTAAATTAATTATCATCATTGTTGTCATTTAATGAATTTCTTTGCTTATTTTAAAAAAGTTCTCTTCCTTTGTGGAATAAGTTTTTCATTTTTCAAAAGTTTTAGCCTAAAGCTGTATGTGGTGTGTTTTTGAAGTTTTAATAATAATTTTATATTCAGAGAAGGCGAACACAAGTGGTATTAAGAGTTTTATTTGGAAATACTACACAAACTACACAATTAATAAAATGTTTTCTTGAAGCCTGGCTGGCTTTGACTTTGGATTTGTGTTATAGAATATAAACTATTTTAAAAAAATATTTAAATTTTTAATACACAATATGTATTATGTTTTAAGAAAGTTGGCACGAACAACACAGATGATAGGTTAAAAATTCATAAACCATAAAACAATAGCATAATCAAAATACGAAATATTGTTAGGATTTAATCCTTAATTTTATGTTTTTTTAACAAAGACAGTGTAAAATCCATATGACCATTTTTTAAGAAAACATTCCTTACATTGTTCTCCATCATAAACAGAACTAAAGTATACTTAAATAAGGCTTTAATTTTCTTCGCTATTTTTTAAAATTAAAGTTTTTATTATTAAACATAACAGTTATGTTTTAAAATAAATATTCATAAATATATACAATTAAATAAATTACAAGCTAATTTTAATACGAACGAACTTTAAAAAACTTTGGATAAAATAAGAATAAAAATATAAATTTTTTTTTACTGTACTTAGAAGTGGATTCAAAAGGTTTAAAAATCAATTCATTAAATTCTCTGTCTACTTTAAAGGCAATTCAATGACTTGTGCTTCAAACAGGTGAAGCAGTTTTATAAGTGAAACCCGTTTAATTATCACATAGTTATTTACACCTTTACCAACACTTTACCAAGTTTGCGACACTAGCAGAGCGGAATGCAGTAGATAGATACGAAGAATGCTGATAACGGACGTAGCTGCCTAGAAAATGTGCATTCCGCTCTGCTGGTGTCTAAAAATTTAATTATCCCAATTTTTCTTTAATATTATCATCTAATTTGTAATTCATTTAATTCTTTCTTAGAGAGAATAAAAACGAACTTAAGCTTGACTATAAATTTGATTGTTATGTAATAAATAGTTCGACTAATAATAATTTCAAATTTCAAAAACAGATAGATGTTAAAAAAAGATGTTTTATTGAAGCTTTAATTTCTGTAGTATTATTCTATTAACATGCATAATTCTCATTGTGTTTTGTAAAATTTTATTACTTATAGAGTATTTTTGGCTTCTCTAAAATCAGGAAAAAGGTTTCCTGATGATCTGGCCTGAGCAACCAGTGAAATAAGTATAGGGACTAGCTCTTTTCCACCAAGAAATAAATTGCATTTTTATTATAAAACGTTATGGGTAATTAGCATAATATTAAATAATTAATATTCAAATTCCCAAAAATTTTATTAATAGAAACATATATTGTTAATCCAACTTTTAAAACAAAAAATTTTATGTTGAAATATTGTTTCAAATGCGTATGGTTTATTTAATTCAGAATGATTGAAAAGTAAAACATTTACAGTAAATGTCAAATGCTAATCTATCAAATTGTTGTTTTTAGGTTTAGCCTAAAATGACTTTATTTTTTGCTATGCTTGTATAACAACATTAGAACTTTATTCTCTTATTAAAGTTCAACATAATTTTCGTTTCCTTAAGTTTTTTCTCTAATTGGGAATTTCTGCTGCTTTTATTATGAAGAAAATACTGCGACATTGCTCACAGCTTTACTTTTTAAAATATACAAGAAAATAAAAAAAAAAATAAATGAAACATTCGCCACTAGTGTCAAGCGCCTTCACAAAGTATTTTATTACGCCGCATTTAATACAAATTGGTGGAAGTATGAGGCGGTGTTGGCTACCTAAAGGCACGATTATTTCATTTTTTTGTACCAACTTTTATCGTGTTTAATTAATTCCCAAGTTTAATTCTCTTTACTTTTACAGCGCAGAAGTAGCAATCGTCATGATATTTCGAGATTCTCGCCAAATTATTTTTCAACAAAACCATTACCGTAGGTAGACATACCTCTCATTTCTGGCATATAATATGAGGAACCCATGGCTTGTCCTAATTATACAATTTCATTTGAAAGAATCGTGGCACGCAACTTTCACGAAGTCTGATATAGATTTTCGATATATTTCAAATATATTATTCACCAGAAATATAGCAAAAACAATTTGGATTAAGAAGGCAATGAATAGATTTTAGTGTCCAATAAAAAAAATTAAAACCTAAGATTAGAAAAATTGCTGTCGTATTTAAAAAATACGCTTAAATTTTTTCTTTTACTTTTAGTCCTAAGAATTGAGCACTTATTGTTAGTTAATTTAATTTGAAGATACAATAAATAATAGGAAATGAAAAAAAAATTGAGATAGAAATAATAAAAAATCATAGGAATCAATTTTTTTGCTGACCATTATAATTAATAATATTAATAAATAAAATATATTTGAAATTATTTTAGAACATATTTCAGCTACTAACCCTAAGTCGCTCTATTTGCCTTTTGTCCTGTTATCCTTCACAAAGCTGTCTGATTTCACTGACGAAGCTATAGTCATCTTTTAATTTACACTCAAAGATGTTGTTTAGACTTCATAGCAAAGGCCAGCATTACATAATGTTCTCAATGGTTTATGTTTTCCTTCGTTCTGGTGGACCCTACCGCTAACTCATCTACTGGCTCTTGTAATAATGGCCCATTTGGTCAGTGAAAACATCTACAAAGACTAGGGTCTTTGGTGGAAATCGAACCAACAACACTCAAACTTATAGGTTATCTACTCACCTTTTTTGGCTTAACTTCTAGCTCCTTTTTACTTTACCATTCAGAGATGTTTATTTAAATGAAATTTTTTTTGGAAAACAGAAATGCGGCAAAACTCTCAAAGGACAACGCAATATTTTTAATACTGATATTTGTATGGAGATAAAGTAAGTTGCAAAATGGTTTAACTAATATTATATGTATGTGTACAATTATGCATTTTAAATTAATTTTTTTTTTCAATGAAATTCAATCAGTGTCTAGCTTCTGTAACGAAAGTGTGAAATTTTCTACTTGAAAATATAATTGTCATTCTTATTTACACGTGGTGGACTAGGAAAAAGTTTATGATTAACTCTAGCTCATATTGTATAAAAGAAGATGTTTACAATATAAATTCATGCACTGAGGCACCGTGTCTTGTTTCTGTTTTCAGAACTTTTGTTTGATATAAAATAAAGGCAAAAATAATACAATTTTAAATCGGAAACATTTTAAATATTTAAATATGAGTAAAGGATATATTGAAAAGATTTCAAGCTTTAATTTTTATATATTAATTTTGCTCTGTTTGAATTAAAAAGATTTATCCATTCAAATGTATTGATGTCAAACGTATTTAATTTCTTCATTTCCATTTTATTTGCTCTTGAGAGTTTCCTTACGAATAGGAATTGCTTGAATTAAATCCTAAAATCTTTTGCTATGTTTTGTATTTGGCCAAAGGATAACTGAGCCGTTTACTTTGAAAGTGGTATAATTCACTTTTTCAAAAATATCAAGTTTCTGATAACATTGATTACAATTAAATGGTATCTAGTCATTTTCATTTCATTATTTATTTATTTAATCGAGATCTTACCCTTTAAAAAAAATTGCAATCTAATGTTAAGCAACTTTGAGATTTTGTTCGAGGGTAGTTTTGCTAATCAACGTTATAAGAAAGATGTTTATTTTGTAAGTAGCAGAAGTCAACGCTTTTAAAAATATCAAGGTAATGGTATCGTTGATTTTCATTAATTTTCATGATAAATCGAAAAATGGCGAAGTGATCAGGGGAAAATAGTCTTCAATTGAAAATAACGGTGTCTACTGCAAACAATACATTCATTTCAGTCTGATAGATGATCTTGACAACCTGTAAACAACATATCAGTATATATACTCATACCATCAAAAATTACGTTAATTTGTAATTTCATCTACATGGAAAAGATGTCAAAAATGCGATGGTTTTTATATTTAGTCTTAAAGCTGGTGAGGATGAATATGAGAAAAGCCAATCAAAGCTTGAACATGATTCAAATTTGAGATCGGCAAAAATTGCTAGAAAAATTTTAGAAGAAGATCATAAAAAGTGATTGGAAATCCAGAAAAATATTTTGGATTCTCATTTTACCTTCAATAAGCATTGCCTTTTCCCAAACTTGCATCCGTAGAGAAATATGTATATGTTAAGTTTGGGATTTCATAATGTCCATAAGAAATA
>OX451218.1:111767796-111860293 GCA_949628195.1 Phasia obesa
AAATTTTATTTACACAATTGATTTTTTATAACTGTATTTGTGTTAGTGTATGTATTTTTTTTATTTACTTAGCTGAATATTAATTAAATTAGTCGAACCTTTTTTATTAAGACATAAATGAGATGTTAAAGTTAGGCTTTAGTTATCTTATTCTCTCTGACTACTAATAGTAGATGGAGTGTAAATAATAAAGAAAAACATCAAACAAGGAAAAAGCTTTAAGTATTGGTTGACTTCGTTCTCACCAGCTGATGAGTTGACGATTATCTGAGTTTGGCTGTTTAAATAGATGAACTTTACAGTTGCACACTACCCAAAGAGTAATATTTTTACTTTAAAGAATTAATCACCTAATTTGTATAAAAATATTCATCAACTACTATTAGCAATCAGAGAAAATAAAAGAACTTAAGCCTAATTTTAAGAATTCACTATTCACTATTATGTTATATTTTACAATTGGTTTCTGATCATGAATACACTTCTCATAAGAAAGGCCCCTTGTTGGGCTTCTAGAGATTAACTTTTATCAGTTTTTATATAGGTTTGTAAAGTAATGGTCATTGTAAAAATTTCAAGTATTAAATGCAAATACACATTACAAATACACAATCAAACACACGTGTTCAAAAGTTGGTATACAAAAAGACACACAAACAAGCTTTTAAATTATCTAACAAAATGTCACACACTACATAAATTTTTTACACATTTTTTTATTTGTTGAAGCACAAATTTGTTTTTGTTTATTTATGTTTTGTTTAATTAATACCTAAACAAATAAGTAACTACATAAAATGAACCTCGTAATAAAAAGCAACTTCAAACAAACTAAATGTGAACTTTAATATGAACTTGTTTGCTGAAGTTCACAAAGTGTTTACTTTATTGTCTCGATTAATAAAATTAAAGAAAAATTCAATATGTTGAAGAATATTAAATTTATTTCAAAACACTTTTGTTTACATACGGGTGCACAGCAACGTATACTTTATATGGAGTTTCTATAGTAAAATCAATTGAAATTTTATTACTCATACGTCAGGTAAAAAAAAATTGTTGTAAATTACACAGCACAACAAAATAAAAAAAATTTCATGTGCTCTTAAAACCACTATATAATTTTGATGTATCATGACTACCTTTGTACAAAAATGGTAAAATTTTTAAATTCTATGGATAGATTTTTTTTTTAAATTTTTTTTTTTAAAATTGCAATTTTTTTGAGACGTTTCTTCAAATAATTAATGATAACTCAAAAACTACTAGTCCGATATTATTAAAATAAATTCAGAAAAATTAAGATTTGCATAGCCTTTAATTCGTCTATATATCGCGTTTCAATCGGATCAATAGTATCGGAGTTATAATAAAAAACTTAAGAAAAAAATATATTTTTTACGTAAAAATGGCAAAAATTTTCGTTTTAAAAAAATCATAAAAAATCGAAAACGGCAAAAAACTTCCAGATTTATTTTTTATCGCATAGCGACATATAATAGCAACAAAATGAGATATCGACCATAAAAATCGATTGATTTTTTTCGAATTTATTCACAATTTAGTGAATTCGCTCATTTTCACAAAATTTTAGTTTTTTGCTTGATATACGCATTATAGCGGGTTTTCAAATGTGTGAAAAACATAAATTTTCCAATTTCAAGGGGTGCATGTCGGATTAATGTTAGATTTGATGAGAAACTTCCACCCACAAAATTTTAGTCGAATTCGACAACGTTAACACGTAGCGCATAGGCCCCAAATCTGAAAAAAAGCGTTTAAATCGAAAATAATTGACAAATTTTCAGTTTTTGCAAAATTAACGCTATTTATTTCCACTTTTGCAAAAAAGTGGATCCTGGTCCTTAGGGCAAACACAATGAGATTTACAATAAGCTACATATCTTTTAAATCGGTTAAACAGTTTTCAAGTTACTTGCCGAAGGCAATTGACAAAAATATGTAACTAAGTCAAATCGATGGAATAGATCGAAAATGCATTTCATTGTTTTATTCATGTATTTTCTTTTATTTTATATTTTATTATTTAAATTTATTACAACATATAAAATAAGGAAATAAATAAATAAATATTATAAACTACAAACTTTGGAATTTTCTTTTATGACATTTTCTATTATTGAATAACGAAGTGTTGCTCTGAATACTCCAGCAAAAATCTGCCATCATGTGTGCATCCCAGCGACCCTGGTATCTTTCCTCCATTGTCCGAATATCTTGGTGAAATCGTTCGCCCTGTTCCTCACTTAAGTCTCCTAGATTTTCAGGAAAACGATCTAAGTGACTGTGAAGGTAATGTAACTTGATGCTCATGTTGCATCCAAGATTCTGGAAGTGAGTTAACATCTCTTCAACGTGCGCAACATAATCATCATCCTTGTTATTTCCTAAGAAATGTTGAATAACCCATACAAACGAATCCCATGCATTTTTCTCAATTTCTGACATTGAACTGAGAAAATCGGTATCTTTGACCAATTTGCGAATTTGTGGGCCGTCAAATATTCCTGCTCTCAGCTTTTCCATACTCAAACTTTTAAACTTCCTTGAAATATACTGGAAACATTCACCATCTTTGTTAAGTGCTTTAACAAATTGTTTCATCAGACCAAGTTTAATGTGAAGAGGGGGTAATATGATGCGATCTCGGGCACCAGAGGTACATTTATAACATTCCTCATACCTGGGTCCAGTGTTTCCCTATAAGGCCATTGTTTTCTCTTCCACTGTTCTGACTTAGCTCTGCTGTCCCATAAACATAAAAAACAAGGGTATTTGGTATAGCCACTTTGTTGACCTAATAGGAAATTTACCATCTTAATATCAACACAAATTACCCAGTTATGTTCATTATACTTTATCTTCTTCATGACCAATGCAATTACAGAGTATTCTTCTTTTACCTTGGTTGAATGTGCGATTGGCAAGGAGTGAAATTTATTTCCATTGTGCAAAAGGACACACTTCAAGCTGCGTTTTGATGAGTCAATAAATAAACGCCATTCGCTTGAATCATATCTATGTAAGACCATGGCAGTCATCAAACCAGGAATATCCGTGCAGCAGACAAAATCGTCCTCTTCTGCAAAATAGTGAAGTAAGCCTTTTTCTCGGGTACGGTAATACGAAACTTTAGTTTCCTCCGTTATGAGATTTGATTCCTTCATCCGGGATGCAAGTAATTCCGAAGATGCTTTTGACAATCCAAGTTCTCTTATTACATCATTTAGCTGGTCTTGATTCCATGGTCTCGGTGAGATATTTTTGTGTGGGATGAACTCGTCATTTTCAGATATAGGTAGTTCTGGATCTGAACTTCCTGATTGAGAACACATGCTTGAGGTTGAGTGTCCTTGTGAAGATGAAAGCACTTGACTACAGCTTGGTCCCTGATCTTGTGCATCCATAATTTCCTGTGAATGTAGAACTGCAAGTTGAAACCCATCAGCAGACCTCGTAGGGTAAGACCATCGCAAATGTTTTCCAAAGCCGGTTTTTGTAGTTAAACAAAAATAGCAATCAGATTCATGATTCGTTGTTTCTCTCCATAGCATAGGCTTCGAAATTCCCCTAGTGTGGTCTGAAAAATTTTTATAACAGAAAATTAAAAATTTTATAAAATATTCCAAATGTATTAACCTATACTTACTTTTTGTTAGATGAGCTTAGAGTTAAATTGAATCGACATGAAGTACATATAGTACTCGGCGTCGAATGTTCGTTAAAATTCTTCGGATTTATATTAAAGCAATCTTCATATGACTTTTGAAATGAAGCTGAGAAGCATTTCCGTTTTTTTTTCGTTAATATATTGGCCGCACACATAACAAAATGAGTCCGGATTGTTTTTACACAAAAATGTTCTAGTTTTCTTGCTCATGGCTGATTGAAAATTATGCTTCTGTTACCGCAAACACTTGTTGAATGAATAGAAATGGCTCAAGGAGCTCTTATAAATAATGATACTAAAATTTCGAACAACCCTTAATGTGGTCCTATTTTTTACCTATTCCCAAGAATCGTAAAAAACATTAAGGAATGCTATGCAAAAAATCAGTCTTTACAGGTAGCCAGCGGAAAAACCCAATTCGGCGTGCACGCAAATTTATGAACGTTTATTACTTTGCCGCCGCAATTGTCAAAATGAAGCAAGGGCGACAGGTAGCCAACAGAAAAGGAGCATTTCATCGTTTATCAGATTTCTACTAAAATCGTAAAAATTAAAAAACTTTTCCTTTATTGCTTACTTTTTTTAATTCTGAAAATCATAAAAATGCCATAAAGATCTGTTCCAAACAATTTTCTACATTCAATACTGTATTTCCACAGTAACACGTGTCCCACAGAAATACGTGTTTTGCCCAAAACAGTATTTCGCGTACTTGTTTTGCCATACATTTCTCATTCATCCAAAACACTTTGGCAGTACCTGGATATTGTATAGTGGTTTCAAAAGCATCTAATTTTTTTATTTTGTTGCGTTGTGTAATAGGAAGATATCAGTCAATTTTAGCGAAATTTTATATTTTATTGTTAAAAAAGAAAAAAATAAAAAATTTTAAAAGTAAAATGTTTTTGTAAATTGTCTTCGGCAAGTTCTCAAGGACATATAATGGCCAGTGAAAATTGTAATAACTCGAAAACTTAAAGACATGTAGCTTATTGTAAATCTCATTGTGTTTGCCCTAAGGACCAGGATCCACTTTTTTGCAAAAGGGGAAATAAATAGCGTTAATTTTGCAAAAACTGAAAATTTGTCAATTATTTTCGATTTAAACGCTTTTTTTCAGATTTGGGGCCTATGCGCTACGTGTTAACGTTGTCGAATTCGACTAAAATTTTGTGGGTGGAAGTTTCTCATCAAATCTAACATTAATCCGACATGCACCCCTTGAAATTGGAAAATTTATGTTTTTCACACATTTGAAAACCCGCTATAATGCGTATATCAAGCAAAAAACTAAAATTTTGTGAAAATGAGCGAATTCACTAAAATGTGAATAAATTCGAAAAAAATCAATCGATTTTTATGGTCGATATCTCATTTTGTTGCTATTATATGTCGCTATGCGATAAAAAAATGAATCTGGAAGTTTTTTGCCGTTTTCGATTTTTTATGATTTTTTTAAAACGAAAATTTTTGCCATTTTTACGTAAAAAATATATTTTTTTCTTAAGTTTTTTATTATAACTCCGATACTATTGATCCGATTGAAACGCGATATATAGACGAATTAAAGGCTATGCAAATCTTAATTTTTCTGAATTTATTTTAATAATATCGGACTAGTAGTTTTTGAGTTATCATTAATTATTTGAAGAAAGGTCTCAAAAAATTTGCAATTTAAAAAAAAAAAATTTTTTAAAAAAAATCTATCCATAGAATTTAAAAATTTTACCATTTTTGTACTAAGGTAGCCATGATACATCAAATGTATATAGTAGTTACTCGAGCATATTTTTGCTGTTGCCCTGTGTAATCCAAGGTTCCTGTAGCAACATGGACATAGTGTTGCTACAGGCTTATCCTCATGAGGAAACGCAGCAATATCACTCAAGCTACTTTTCTGTGATGAAGGGTAAGCTGGCGTATACTTAGTTTATTACTTCGCAGTCTCCTCTTCTCTGAATGTGCCTTTCAGAGAAGAGGAGCCTGCTTCCGAAAAGAGCTTATCTAAGCCTACTAGATTAGTTGCCTCGAATTCATCCACATTAACCTCCTTAGCCGCAGGAATATCTTCACAGATCGACCCGTTCAGCCATTGGGCCGTTTCCTTGTCTTTCTCTTCTGATCTCTTCCATTGGCCGGTAACAACCGGAATTCCAAAAGGGCATGACCTCTCAACCTCTTACAAGGTTTGCTTGTCTATCCCTATCGGAATATCACATTTTAGAAAAAATATATCTTTCATTCCATTTTTTTTCTTTAATAAATTTAAGTTCAATTCAATTCAATCAAAAAATAAAATATACATATGTATGTACTTCACGTTATTGAAAAGGAAAAAAAGTAAATTTTTCCATGTATAAAACAACCTCTGTTTGCAATTTTCAAATAATATAATAAAAATAACAATATTATAAGAATGCAAGTGTGAATAACAAATAACTCACTTTAGCCGTTAAATTGGCTATTAAATGGGATTATCATATTTGCAACATTTTGCAACAAAATGTCACTAAAATATTATTAAGATACTTTGTATCACTTAGAAAGTTTGTGTTCAAATGTTTGCTTTTATGTGTACTAGAGGTTACATTAAATTTCTATTTTTAAAAGATAATTATTTAATATTAACCATTACACAGTGGGGCAGAAGCAAAATATTTTGGAAATGACTGAGACATTTGTAAAGGGCTAAGCCGCTTGATCCAAAATTTGGCACGAGCATAGCAGATGAGTATATCTGCTTAAGGTTTGACGGTGGGCACCAGCCCTTTGCTAGAGGTGGTAAAGGGTTGTTGCCCTTTGGGTACCTCAGCCTTGCAAATCCTTTTAGAGCTTAGCATTTCTTCAATTTTTTATTTCATACTTAAAAACTATACATGGTCTTAAAGGTCTACTTAATACCTATGGTTTAATCTATGAATTATGTTTTAAAATGAGCGAGTTATGAGCATTTTAAAATTAAAATTTTTGATTTTTCGATATCCTGGTTCAGTTATTTCAAAATATATAAAAAAAAATTTTTTTAATCTTTCCCATGGATCCAATTTTACAAATGGCTGAGTTATTTCAAAATATTTTTATTCTGCCCAACTCTGCATTTATTCGATTTAAATATTACCAAAATTATGAGCTGTGTTATTTTGTAAAAAAATTAAAAACTAAAACAAAATCATTGGGCCAAGTTAACCATTTAGTTTTCAAATAGCCTGTTGGTATTTACTACATTTATAAATAAGATTCAATTCATTTAATATATTCCTAAACTAAAGAAGCCAGTTTGTAGACAATGTTGGATTGTCCATAGGTTATATCATTTGGTAATATTAACTCTTGGTCGTGTAAGTTAACAAATAAAAAATAAATCATTTGAATTAAAAAAAAAAATAATTATTTTTAATTAATTTGGCATAAATTGTATTAAAAATTTTATTTTCAAATCTTATTTTCTTGATGATTTAGTTTTTAATCTTATTTCCTTTTCAGTTAATTTATATATCTTTAAACCCCAACGCATAAATTTACCACTTAACGTTGTTTTCTCTTAAGAAAACTTATTATACAAACAAATTGAAAAACATATTTTCATTTTCAATTGAATCACGTACATTCCTCATTTATTATAAAAATTCGTTGTATGTGTTAAGGACAAATATGCTAGTTTTTTTGATCTTCCTATATAAATAAATCTTTTCAGTTGCTGTTATCATAACAAAAGGGCGCGGAATTCTGCACTCAGCTTAAGATAGCAGCGATTTTATAGATAGCGGCGATTTTATAGCTGCCTTGCTCTAAGTTGATAAGATTTTTTACAATATGTAACAATATGTTCAAACTAAAATAAACCAAAAAATATCTTACCAAAGAATATCTTAAAAACTTGAACAAATTGAAAACGTATCCAATACGAATTGAATAATAAAATAAAAAAAATAAAGATTAACACTAAAGACTGGTATTATGTTCAGTTTTGCAAACTACCCAGCAAACAAAATTGTCCAAGATCCGTAAGACGTTTACTAGATATGTCTACAAAAAAATCGGAATCGTATACGAATTATGTCAGAGTTCTGCACTATTAAATGTGAAACGGTTGCACGAACTTTAATAGACATGTCGCAGGAAATTCTATTTTTTTTGTCCACATCTCTGGCAGAAATCTAACAGATAACTATAGAAAAAGACAGGAGAAATTTTGTTGCATTAATTGACAATAGTGTTGTTTTCTGATAAAATTCTAAAAGAATTTTAAATATGGTTCTTATCCCGTTAAACTGAGAATTAGTGATTTTTTATTTTGTTTAATAAATATTTGATTAAATTAAATGCATGTTTATTTATCCCCAAAAAGGATTATGACATATCCTATACATTTTCACATTGTCCGGCAACTTTTTTAATAAATATCTTTACCTAAGATTTGATATATTCAATAAGAAAAATAAACGAGATTTTATTCTTAAATTAATAAATTAATTATTTAGGCTTAAGTTCTTAATTATAAAGAGATAAAGAAAAATTAGATACCAGCAGAGTGGAGTGCATTTTCTGGACAGATACGAAGATTGCTGAGGACGGACGTAGCAACATCTTACACAAAAACTCAAGGGCAATATTATAACCAATTTAAAAAAAAGGCTATAAAACTTTTCATACATTTCTTTAATTTCCGGAAATAATACGGTTAATCCTATTTCAAATTTCAAACTTATTTTCAAGACCTAACTAAGATCGTGTTAACAGACGCCATATCGAGAAGGTATAAGTCGAACTACTAACAGTGCTCTCAGCTATGGTAAGCCATTCCCTTGTGACTACCAGTTGACGGTACTTTTGATCAATTGGAATAAAACATGGTTTCTAAAAAAATAAATAAATAATTCTTGCAAAAAAAAAACCGACTTCAAAACAGACAAACTTAAAGTCATGTTTCTTTAAGATGGTAATTATACAATGATTATATTATATTCGAGGAAGATTGCAGTGAGATTTTTTAAATGTCATTGCACAAACTGTCAATTCAGATAAAAAAACAAATTTTTGAATTCAATAATCTAAAACAAATATCAGTCGATTTTCTACCGGGGGAGCAGTACTTCCGGAGTATATAGGGGCGCAAGACCTCAGGGTTCTGTGCTTTTTCAGGTCAAACCAATGCCAAACGACTGTCTGTATACAGCGGATAAAATTACACTAACTATTGCGACACCCTGTAATTTCCGAGTTCAAATTTTATACTTGTTATAGCGGTCGTAGCAATACAGGTTCATTGTAAATTTCAACCGTCTGTCTATAACGGCTTAAAAGTTTGGTCATATACATCAAATTACATAAACTATTGCGACACCCTGTAATTTATAATTTTAAATATTTATACTTATTTTAACACACATAGTAATGGACATTCTGTCTAATTGTTAAGTGTTTGTCAATAACTATTTAAAAGATAGGGTCATATATATCAAATGACGTCACCTATTGGGACACCCTTTAAATTCAAATTTTAATATAAATACTTGTTAAAGAGAACTTTGTCATACAGATTCTTTGTAAAATTTAACTTTGTGTCCATATACATCAAATTACATCAACTATTGGGACACCCTTTAATTTCCAATTTTAAATATTTATACTTGTTGTTATACCAGATATAGTAGTGAACACTATGTCTATTTTTCAAGTGTTTGTCTATAACGGTTCCAAAGATGAGGACATAATGGTCAAATTACATCAATAATTGGGACACCCTTTAATTTATCCAAATTTTATACTTGTTGTAATAGCGGACTAAGCAATATAGGTTCTTTGTACATTTCAACTGTCTATCTATAACAGTTGAAAAGTTTGGCCATATATATCACTTTTACATTAACTATTGGGACACCCTTTAATTTCCAAATTCATATTTTACACTTGTTATTTTAGCGGACTTAGCATACAAGTTCTTTGTAAATTTTAACTCTCTGTCTATAACGGTTCAAAAGTTTGGCCATATATATATTAAAATAAACCAACTAATGGGACACCCTTTAATTTCTAATTTTAAATATTTATACTTATTATAACAGATATAGTAACGAACATTATGTGCTACTTTCAAGTGTTTGTCTATAACGGTTCAAAAGATAGGACCATAAAGGCGAAATTACGTCACCTATGGGGTCACCCTTGTGATACGCACTTTTTTCTAATTTTAAATGGGTGACCTATAAATTTCATAATACACGTAAAAAACATGTATGTTGTATGGGGACACCCTTTAATTTTTAAACTTTTAAACTGTTTTTAAAATGGGACCAATCTGTAGCCATAACCTTTCTAATGGCGCAAAAATTTTTAAAATCGGTTCAGAAATGACCGAGTTCTGAGGGCAGAAACATACAAAAAAAAAAAGCAACACACAGACGAATTGATAACCTCTTTCTTTTTTTGAAGTCGGTTAAAAATTAAATTGTTCATCCATCAGAGATGTCAAATAATCAAATTGTAGATAATAGAAGGCTGGATAAATAAAGCAGCACAAACTCTGAATACCTGTCGACCTGCAATTTTAATTAAAACTTACCTGCGTATGTAGAACTCTAGACATCATTTCTACATTACTGGAAATTTTATGAATTCATATTTAAAAAATGCGGGTGCTAAGCATTAAAATGGTGCCAGCTACTCTGTCATAAGGAAAAAAACGACAGTTGCCTATGTATATTCAGTCAGAAATAACTATAGCCGAGAGTACAGGCTTTAACAAGTCAAAAATAGGAGTTGTATCAGAAATCATTAGGAAAAGAAGAGGTTCGTAATAGGGCCAATAAATTCCGTGGTATTATTATTTGGTATTTTTCCCAGTTACACATGTATGAAATCAATAAAAAGATTGTGACAATACTTCGAGTCATAAAAATGAATATCCACACAATGCAAAACAAACTCTTAAAAAATTTTTTGTCAAACTTTAGTAAAGAGAAACAGAGACAGAAAAATCATAGATGATGCTGCTAAAGGTTAATACAAACAAAGACAATGCCTAAAATTCAAACACACATGCAGGCTTAAGTTTCATCATATGTGTACATACATACAGTTTAAAGAAGCAAATATTGTTAGAAATATAAGAATAGATACACACAAAAATACATACACTGATTTTTGTTGTTGCTTGGTTTCTTCCTATTTTGTGCTTGTTATCGTCAAAGATTATGTTTCCAAAATGTATTTTAAACTAAAAGACATTAAGAGAAAAATTAGAGTACAATTTTCTTTAAGGATATTAGGACTATAAAGGAAACGAAAGCAATACCAAGAAAGTGCTTAACAAGATTCTATTATTTTCTCGTACTTTTTAATTAGTAGTTTTACTTCTACTTTTCCTTTTTTACTTTACTGAGTTGTAGTTGAATTTTAAAACACTGTACTTTTTAACAGAGAACGAACTAAATGTAACTTTTAGGTAAATTGCAATTTAAAGAGAGATTAGTAGTAGGCATATTTATTTTTATGTTTTTATTAGTCGTAGTGGAAGAAAATAGAATTTACAAGTGTAGAACTTTACTTTTACAAAAGCCAAAATTTTACAAATAAATGTAAAATTTGTAAAAAAAAGTATTAAATTTTATAAATCTAATTTTAATTTAAACGATTTTTTTAATTAATGAATAATTATTTAGACAAGAGTTCTTCGTTATGAAGAGATAAAAAGTTAGCCCCTAGCATAATATAATGCATTAACTGGCGAAAATTTTTTTATATGGATTTTGATAGTTCAACTTCCATTTAAGGAAAAAATTGTAAGTTCTACTATCAAAATCCATGTAAAAAAAAATATAATTTTCGCCTTAATATTTCCCCTCTGTAGTGAGGCTACCTGATTAATATGCCTTGATCCAACCAGTTATGTAGGAATTCATATTTTGTATTATCAAAAACTTATGAACTCAATTCATTATATTTTCTGTGTACATACTTCAAAAAGTGTATTTTTAAAATAAGAAAAAAAAATCGAAACTATATAAAAAAAATCTAAACTATGTAGTAACAAGTAAAAGTGCTATATTCGCCCGTGCCGAATCTTCTATACCCTTCATCACGGTAAAAATTTTTTGTAAATATATTTTTTTTTAAATTTTTTGTAAAATTTTATCGAAAATTTTTTGGAAAATTTTTAAAAATTTTTTTTTTAATATTTTTCTGTAAAATATCTTATTGAAAATGTTTGTAAAATTTTTTGTAAATAGTTTTGAAAAAAAAATTTATTTTTTTTTTAAAAATTAAAAAAAAATTTTTTTAAAAATATTATTGAAATTTTTTTTGTTAAATTTAGGACCTTTCTGCAATCTATATTTAGTTAGAATGGTCCGACTAAAGCAAAAAGAAATCCTCACAAAAAAAAATTTCCCATATTGACCCCCATGTGCATTTTAACTGCTCCTATTTACCAGTGGGTACCCTGTGGTTACCATGTGGGTCCATTGGCCACCTCTATGCATATTGCTTTCTATAAAGGTTTCTAATACAAATCAAAGCAGAAAAACCCAACCAATCTAAAAACCAACAAAAATCGACCCTCGCAGGGGGTTATTGATCCCCTGAGATCTGTATGCACTCCTTGCGATCTACCTTTCGAAGTCTAATATTTATTTGACAAAAAAAGGCAAAAGAGAATCATTAAAGTCGAAAAAATTTAAAAAAACCTGAAAAAAATATAAGTGGGCGTGGTTTTTGGCCAGCAGCCTCCAAAATAATGATCCGATGTTGCTGAATTGCAATGCCAAAATTTCCGCAACTATCCCTGACAGATTGGTGTGATTCAATTTGGTGTATCTCTTCTGGTGCCTTGGCAAATGACATTTCAACCCGAACACGGACAGACGGACATCGCTTAATTATCTTCTATATGTATAAAGATCCAGAATATATATACTTTATGGGGTTGGAAATGAATATTGTATAAATTACACACGGAATGACAAACTTATATGTACCTTTTCCACCTGTGGTGAAGAGTATAAAAAGCTAATCTATTTTTGATTTCTTTCTACCTTTTCTTTCTGTTTTATTTTGCCTTCATATTATCCTCTATTTTTCCAGGGGGTTGAAGGTCAGGGGAGATTCTTTTGATGGATTGTCTAGACGAAAAACCATGGTGAAATTTTGTTAGTCCTCTGCCAGGGATCGAATCTGGTGTGCTTCGTTCTGTAGGCACGCACTTAACCACTACACCAAATGTATATTTTATATTTTATGTTTTAGCAAACAGTTTCTATGTTTATTTATATAAACGAAATAACAAGAAACTTAATATAATCAAGAAGATATCATTATTAAGAAAATTAAAAAGATGATTTACACATGATCATATAGGAACCTAGTGAAAGCAATCAGGCAAACCTTTTTGAAAAAATTTATTAGCTGGCCTAATGAAATTAATAAGAAATCCATTTTTATAAAATTCAGTAGAAACCCTAATTGAACTAAAAAGTTTTTCTCTGTGGATTTTAGTTTTTGTAAAAAAATTGTGAAGAACAAATTTTCTTTTTGATTTAATGGGATTCCATTCTTGATAAAATTAAAAGGTTGTAGCACATGAAAATAATAACAAATCTCTTCGAAAAAAAACTTCCCTTCTTTCTGCTTGAGTACCCCTTAGCCTAAAAACATTGCATAGAGAAAATCGTTTTGGTATTTATGGCTCTGTGTAGATACATATTTATGTAAAAATCGGATCTTCGCAAAATTAAAAACTTCATTGCTGCTAACTAAATCGTGGCTTGATAATGTTGTCGTCGCATCGAGATCACTCAGCAACCGTACAAACAAACAGTCAGTGGTGACGACGGTCTTTACCGGAAGATATGATAAAAGTAAGAATTAGTCTTTTGTAACCTCTTATTTTTTCAGAGCTTAAAATTTCAAATTTATTATATATCAAACCAGGGATCGTAACGGTTATAAGTTTTAATTAAGAAATTACCTTTTAATGATTAATTTTTAAGCAACAAAAAAATAACTTTTATTTTCTAAGTAAAAAAAAAACAACAAATAATTTTAAAATTTAATTTTTTTAATGAAACTCAAAGTAATTAAAATTAATGCAGGCAAAAGTAGTCCTCGTAACAACGATTATTTTGGTGTACTTCTTTATCTTGTAGCATTTATCCTTTATTATGATTTTTTTGGTTGAAATTTGTAATATAATCATTAAGATAAATTATTTATTTATTTATTTAAGACAGAAGATCAATATATTCCTTACGGACCAATGAAAAATGTTTATTTAGTTTATATAAAATGTATTAACTTAAACATATTATTTTAACAAATGTAATAATGTAATTTATTTTTAAACTGTGCTTTTGGTGCAATGACTTTTAAATCAAAATTGTGATTTATTATTGTTATCAATTAATTATTATTTATTAGATATCTAATAATAGGAAAGCAGAAAATTTTCGAAAAGGAATTTACTAAAAATTTTCATATTCTACGTTTTAATAGCTTTGGTTGTTTGTCTTAAAGTGCAGGAATACCTTTTCAAGACTTCTTTTCAAATAACGCATCTAACGAATTTCTGTTTTTGTATATTATTAAAATATGAACATAAAACGAAGGTTTATAAGCATCATTACGTGGTTGTCTTGTTATTTTATGTAAACTTTGTTATACATTTTGTTCTCAATCTTTAGCATGATAATGTTTATTTTAATAGGGACATGTAGCCTTAGTATGTGTTAATGTTTGTTTGTGTATGTAGATATATATAAATATAAAGTATATTTGTGTAAGTGTATGACTGATTACAAAAGCCAGGATAACAAAGATACTAGCACAATCATCATCAATATTGGAATATAGCAATTTTTTTATTTTTCTTTTGTATAGCATAAAGCAACAGCTGCTTGCCAGCCATCGATAATGATGTTTATGGCTCCAAAGGAATTATTAAGGGTGTTTTACAATACATGCTTATTTACATACACATAAACTACTACTCTTTAATATGACTAATATTATTCAAAAGGTTGTTCTTAAAATTAGCAAAATTATATATTTTAATATGATATGTATTTTAATTTATATATTTAAGTAGCATGAAAACGTATAAGATTTTTTATGAATAAGGGAATGTGTTGTTTTTTGCTTTGTATGTTGATCTAAACGTTTGTTGAAATCCAAACAAACCAGAAATAAAAATAATTCGAAAAAGCTGCGCCAAAACGACACATTAAAATAAAAAATACATGACTCTAGTAGCAACAGGTCTTCCCCAGAAATCAAATATGCCTCCGTTTTTCTCGCAAGAAATAAACAAAATACAGCAACATTTTTGCCGATAAACAGCAAAAAAAACAATAATAAGAGAGTTTTAGGTTTTGTGTTAAAAAAAGAAAAAATGCCAAAATTTATGTATAAAGAAATAAACATACTTACGTGCTGAATATAACTCGCACTCAGTTTATAGAACCTCACACAATAAATTTTATTTAATCTTTATTTCTTTTTTTTATCGTTTATAGTGTGTGTGTAAGCAAGCACCTGTTTTCTTTTTCGTTTGTTGTTTGAGAAGGGAAAATATCTGGGATAATAAATGCGTGAGTATAATATGTGAGAGAGGATAGAGAGTATATATTAATGAGTTGATGGTTTTATATAGTGGAGCATTTTAAAAGGGAAATATTTATATATAGCATGCTACAAATACTTTTGTATTATAAGAGTATAACATACTCGTAAATAAGAAATGAGAAGGTTTTCATACAAAATTGAAAATATTATAAGTTATCTTTGAAAATTAAACACCTAATTTGTAACAAATATTCGTTCCACCCTATTGAGTAGTTAGAGGAAAATATTATATTCATATGAAAAATAATTATATATGAATATTACAATTATTTGTTTTAATGACTTAAAAACTTGATTATTTAAAATATATATATATATGATAACTATACAGAAAATTTTATATTTAAAAACAGAAAGCCCTCTTAGTAAAAATTACTATAGAGGGACACATTATGTCCTCTTTAAACAAAACTAAATGTTTTTAAATATGTAAATATGTTTGTGTATAAATATTGATTGAAGTATATGTTTTTAAAATTTTTTTGGGAAAGTTATATTCAAATAACTAAATAAATTATTTTAACATTTTATTATTTAAATAAATTTTACAGATTTAAAATTAGTCCAACTAATTGTTAAAATGCAAATGAGTCAGGCTTAAGTACGTTTTTTCTCACGAGCTACTCTATTGGGTTGAAAAAATTTTTCTCCAAATAAGGTGATCAATTTTGAAGAAAAAATGGAAAAGTTTTTTATTTTAGACACTAGCAGAAGGTAATACATCACCTGCACTGCTACAACCTTTTCACTTGTTCATATGTTTGGTTAGAAATGAAAGTAAATTTTGATTATTTGTTTTGCCTGAGCATTATTTTTTAGTTGATATTAATTTAACACCAAACCAAACTTTGTTAGGTAAAATGTAGAAGAGGTAAACTAATTGTTATCGTTAAGTCAGGCTGAACAATTTATTAAGTCAGCTTAAGAATTGCTGCAGAAGAATATAGCGATACTGTATGTTACGTTGCACAGTTTTTTTAAAACCACATATTGCTCGCTTAAAAATCATCTTTTTTATACAAAAAAAAAAAAAAAACGGTATTATCATATAGCGATATCGAGAACTAGAAACTGATTGACCCTTTTTTGAAGATTTATGGATCAGTGATGAAGATGTTGCTGAACAATAAAACTACCTGTTTCTGTCGCGTAATGCCGAATTTTTAATAACCCATAACTTTTAATTGCCAATTCTTCCTGCATGTAAAATATAAACGAGAAATAGTGATCAGCTGCTCAGATTTGAATAAAAGTTGCATAGAGTTTAATAGGCAGAAAATAAGGCTAAAATTGTAAATAAATTTAATGTTTTATTATACAATTATAATAATCATATTTCAGTATGCCTAAATCCTAATAAATATCATAAATAGCATTACTCTATGTTAAATATATATTAAAGTAAAGATTTCATATCCAAGCAAAAAACGAGTTAGTTTTGATTTCAAACGAACGATTTTTGATTTTTTCTTCTTAATTATAAAAAAGACGCAAATTAGTTTAATTGTAAAGCAGAATGTTATAATTTAAATTTTGTCGGTAAATAGGGTTTCTCGCTGTGTTACTCGTATCACACTAAGGCGTATGAGGATTAAATAATACTCATACGCCATAAGAACAAAATTTATTTACTCCTACTCTTTACTTCATCTAAGAATATTTTAAAGTTATTATCCCAATTCTTTTAATTTACACTTAACACTTTTTCTATATTTTTGTATAAAATGTTTACTTTTAACTTTTTTTACTTTTACCTTTTAATAAGCAAACATATGTTAGATTATTTTAATTAAGCATATTTATCACATACATATATTAACACTATATAAGTCAAATAATATAACGCAATTCTCAAAACTGCTAGCATGATATAAAAAAGTTTTCAACATACACTTCTCAGAGATTCGCAAAATAGCCTTTCAACACATGGTTTTTCTTCTCTCCCAAATAAACAAAAATATAGCATATTCCAAAAAAAACAAAAATTCTTCTACAAATACAGCAGATTTACAAACAATTTTTTTTTTACTCTCACTCTCAGTTTCATCAACTACACTTAATGGAGGTATATACATACAAACAAGTCTAGATACATAAATATAAATATACACACACAAACGAAAGCTACGGCTATTGGCACACTAAACGACTAAACTAGAAAAAATATCCCAACCAGTTTTCGTGTAGCTTTAACGACGTTTAAACATGTAGACGGTAAAAAAGGAAAATTTATTTAAAAATATATAACAAAACAAAAAGAGTTTAAAAAAACATGACAACATATTATTAAAAAAAAGATAATTAAAAAAGATAAATTTGTGAAAAAAGTAGAGCAAAAATTAGTGTTTTAGATAAGTTTAGTTTAAAATTGATAAAACATATTGTATAAAAAAATATTATAAAAACAAAAAGTTTAAAGATACTAAATATCTAAGTAAAAATGTTTTAAATTTAATAAATAAGAAGTAAAGTAAAATAAGTTCAAATATTAAAATAATAATTAAAAATACACTTTTAACCCAAAAAAGTAAAAAATATTTTGTCAACCAGGAAACATGTATGTGTAATTTATATTCAATGAGTAAAAACCTCATTAAAAAGTTTTATTTATAAACTTTAAATTAATTATCATCATTGTTGTCATTTAATGAATTTCTTTGTTTATTTTAAAAAAGTTCTCTTCCTTTGTGGAATACGTTTTTCATTTTTCAAAAGTTTTAGCCTAAAGCTGTGTGTGGTGTGTTTTTGAAGTTTTAATAATAATTTTATATTCAGAGAAGGCGAACACAAGTGATATTAAGAGTTTTATTTGGAAATACTACACAAACTACAAAATTAATAAAATGTTTTCTTGAAGCTGGCTTTGGATTTGTGTTATAATATATAAACTATTTAAAAAAAAAAATATTTAAATTTTTAATACACAATATGTATTATGCTTTAAGAAAGTCGGCACAAACAACACAGATGATAGGTTAAAAATTCATAAACCATAAAACAATAGCATAATCAATTTACGAAATATTGTCAGGATCTAATCGTTAATTTTATGTTTTTTTTTTAACAAAGTCAGTGTAAAATCCATATGACCATTTTTTGAGAAAATATTCCTTACATTGTTCTGTACCATTAACAGAACTAAAGTATACTTAAATAAGGCCTTACAAATTTTCTTCGCTATTTTATAAAATTAAAGTTTTTATTATTAAACATAACAGTTAGTTTTAAAATAAATATTCATAAATATATACAATTAAATAAATTACAAGTTAATTTTAATACGAACGAACTTTAAAAAACTTTGGATAAAAAAAGAATAAAAAAATCAATTTTTATGTTACTGTACTTAGAAGTGGATTCAAAAGGTTTAAAATCAATTCATTAAATTGTCTGTCTACTTTAAAGGCAATTCAATGACTTGTGCTTCAAAGAGGTGAAGCAGTTTTATAAGTGAAACCCGTTTAATTATCACTTACTTATTTACACCTTTAACAACACTTTCCCAAGTTTGCGATTTGGATATCGTATCCAGACAAAGCGCATTTTAAAAATCTGTTAGATTACATAACAATGAAATTTATACTCAAGCTTAAGTTCGTTTTTATTCTCTCTAAGGTAAAATTAGTTAAATTACAAATTAGGTGATAATATTGAAGAAAAATTGGGAAAATTTAATTTTTAGACACTAGCAGAGTGGAATGCAGTAGATAGATACGAAGAGTGCTGATAACGTGCATTCGGCTCTGCTGGTGTCTAAAAATTAAATTTTCCCAATTTTTCTTTAATATTATCATCTAATTTGTAATTTAATTAATTCTTTCTTAGAGAGAATAAAAACGAACTTAAGCTTGACTATAAATTTGATTGTTATGTAATAAATAAGTTCGACTAATAATAATTTCAAATCAAAATCTAATAGATTTTAAAAAAAAAGATCATTATTAGAAGAACAGAAACATATTTTGTTAATCCAACTTTTAAAACAAAAAATTTTATGTTGAAATATTGTTTCAAATGCGTATGGTTTATTCAATTTAGAATGATTGAAAAGTAGAACATTTCCAGTAAATGTCAAATGCTAATCTATCAAATTGTCGTTTTTAGGTTGGTATAAGCTTGTATAACAATATTATAACTTGATTCTCTTATTAAAGTTCAACACAATTTTCGTTTCCTTAAGTTTTTTCTCTAATTGGGAATTTCTGCTGCTTTGATTATGAAGAAAATACTGCGATATTGCCAACAGCTTTACTTTTTAAAAAATGCTAGAAAAAAAATTGAAACATTCCCCACTAGTGTCAAGCGCCTTCACAAAGTGTTTTATTACGCCGAATTTAATACAAATTGGTGGAAGTATGAGGCGGTGTCGGCTACCTAAAGGTACGATTATTTCATTTTTTGTAGCAAGTTTTATCGCTTTAATTAATTCCCAGGTTTAATACTCTTTACTTTCACAGCGCAGAAGTAGCAATCGTCGTGATATTTCGAGATTCTCGCCAAATTATTTTTCAACAAGACCATTACCGTAGGTAGACATACCTCTCATTTCTGGCATACAATATGAGGAACCCATGGCTTTTTATTTGAAAGAATCGTGGCACGCAGAAATATAGCAAATTCACCAGAAATATAGCAAAAACAATTTGGATTAAGAAGGCAATAAATATATTTTAGTGTCCAATAAAAAAAAAAATAAAATCTAAGATTAGAAAAATTGCTGTCGTATTTAAAAAATACGCTTAAATTTTTTTGTTTTACTTTTAGTCCTAAGATTTAAGCACTTATTGTTAGTTAATGTAATTTGAAGATACAATAAATAATAAGAAATGAAAAAAAAAAAATTGAGATAGAAACAATAAAAAATCACAGGAATCAATTTTTTTGTTGACCATTATAATTAATAATATTAATAAATAAAATATATTTGAAATTATTTTAGAACATATTTCAGCTACTAACCCTAAGTTGCTCTATTTGCCTTTTGTCCTGTTATCCTTCACAAAGCTGTCTGATTTCACTGACGAAGCTATAGTCATCTTTTAATTTACACTGAAGGATGTTGTTTAGACTTCATAGCAAAGGGCAGCATTGCATAATGTTCTCAATGGATTATGTTTCCCTTAGTTCTGGTGCACCCTACCGATAACTCATCTACTGGCTCCTGTAATAATGGCCCATTTGGTCAGTGAAAACACCTACAAAGACTAGGGTCTTGGTGGAAATCGAACCAACAACACTCAAACTTATAGGTTATCTACTCTCCTACCGGAGCACCTTTTTGGCTTAAGTTCTAGCTCTTTTTACTTTACCATTCAGTGGATTTGTGAAGGCTTTGCAGGTAATACCGTTTGACATATCAAAATGAAATTTATCAGTGCCTTTGGTATATAGAGATGAAGATAATTAATAATAATTATTTTTTGATTCGAATATACTTTAAGCTTTAATATTTTATGTAATATATTCATAAAATATATGTTTCCATAATGTATAATAAAGGTTTTTTAATACTTGTCAATTGGAAATATTTAAGACAATCGTTAACTTAAAAACTAAAGAACTTTAAGTTTTCGTTTAGATTAAAAAATACAAGCAAACAACACTAAAGCAATTCCCTAGATTAGTAAATTCTGAAATATTCAGTTACTACTATTTTATGTATATTTATCTAAATTAAAAATTTGGTTTGAAAAAGTTAAAAAGTAAAAGTTTTTCATTAATGCCTTTTGTTTGATGCTGTTAAATTCCATAAATTTATTCCTCACCAAGTTTTAAGATTATAAATAA
Organism: Phasia obesa; assembly: GCA_949628195.1. NCBI lineage: Eukaryota > Metazoa > Arthropoda > Insecta > Diptera > Tachinidae > Phasia > Phasia obesa. Next base: position 111,788,891 of record OX451218.1, read on the forward strand.
ATTATGTTTTATATTGCGCGTTATTTATTTCTACAACCTATAAATTATTTACGAATTTTACTATATTTTAAATTATTTAGTTGCTTCTATTAAAAACAATAAATATGATATTTTGGTATTAAAGTTAATAAATAAATTATTAACTTGATATTCCAAAAAACCGCAAACATTCAGTTTGACAAGTTATTAATTTATTATAACAAATAACGAAGTAAATAAAATTTTTTAGTTTAAAATTTGTTGACAACAATGCATTTGTTAGGCAAGTGGTTTATAAAAAAAATCTTTAGAATGTAAGTTTTTATAGCTGCGATTACACTGGAGGTGTGAAATATAAATATACCTTTTAGAGAAAAAACTAAACAATGTTAACAAATATGTAAAGTTAATAAAGAATTAAAATAGATAATGAAAGCACAAAGCAAAATGATTATGTAAATTGCATATAAAGTTTTTTTTTTATATTTTTATTATATTTTCTCAATGCCATTTCTATTACACCAAAATTAGGGTCATTGGGAAAAAGCAATAGCAAAAATTTGTGATCAACAATTTCCTCATCGTTTTTTAGATTGTACAATTTTCATCCAAGTTGATGGCAGTTTTATGTTACGATTTTTTCCTGCACATGGGACACTACATGCAATAATATGCTTTTGAGTCGTGACTTTCTGAAGATAATTTATAGAACAGGAAGAAACTTCCTGGGAACATCTTGATGCATTAATTTCATCCTAGAGATACATATCAATTTAATTCTTATGGACATTATGAAATCCCAAACTTAACATATACATATTTCTCTATGGATGCAAGTTTGGGAAAAGGCAATGCTTATTGAAGGTAAAATGAGAATCCAAAATATTTTTCTGGATTTCCAATCACCTTTTTTGATCTTCTTTTAAACATTTTCTAGCAATTTTTGCCGATCTCAAATTTAAATCATGTTCAAGCTTTGATTGGCTTTTCTCATATTCATTCTCACAAGGTTTAAGACTAAATATAAAAAACATTTTTGACATCTTTTCCATGTAGATGAAATTACAAATTAAAGTAATTTTTGAATATTTATATATACTCATACTGATATGTTGTTTACAGGTTGTCAAGATCATCCATCAGACTGAGATGAATGTATTGTTTGCAGTGGATACCGTTATTATCAATTGACAACTATTTTCCCCCGATCACTTCGCCATTTTTCAATTTATCATGCAATTAAATTAAAATCAACCATACCATTACCTTGATATTTTTTAAAAGCGGTGACTTCTGGTACGTACAAAATAAACATCTTTCTTATAACGTTGATTAGCAAAACTTCCCTCGAACATAATCCCAAAGTCGCTTAACATTTGATTGCAATTTTTTTAAAGGCTAAGATCTCGATTAAATAAATAAATAATGAAATGAAAATGACTAGATACCATTTAATTGTAATCAATGTTATCAGAAACTTGATATTTTTGAAAAAGTGACTTATACCACTTTCAAAGTAAACGGCTCAGTTATCCTTTGGCCAAATACAAAACATTGCAAAAGATTTTAGGATTTAATTCAAGCAATTCCTATGCGTAAGGAAACTCTCAAGAGCAAATAAAATGGAAATGAAGAAAATAAATACATTTGACATCAATACATTTAAATGGATAATTTTTTTTAATTCAAACAGGGCTAAATTAATATATATAAAAATTAAATCTTGAAATCTTTCCAATATATCCTTTACTCATATTTAAATATTTAAAAAGTTTCCAATTTAAATTTGTATTTTTTTGCCTTTATTTTATATCAAACAAGGGTTCTGAAAACAGAAACAAGACACGCTGCCTCAGTGCATGAATTTATATTGTAAACATCTTCCTTTACACAATATGAGCTAGAGTTAATCATAAACTTTTTCCTACTCCACCACGTGTAAATCAGAATGACAATTATATTTTCAAGTAGAAAATTTCACACTTTCGTTACAGAAGCTAGACACTGATTGAATTTCATTGAAAAAAAAAAAAAAATTAATTTAAAATGCATAATTGTACACATACATATAATATTAGTTAAACCATTTTGCAACTTATTTTATCTCCATAAAAATATCAGTATTAAAAATATTGTACATAAACTGAATTTTTCCTACAATCAGTATTGCGAAAACCGCGTTGTCCTTTGAGAGTTTTGCGGCATTTCTGTTTTCCAAAAAAAAAAAAATTTTCATTTAAATAAACAGCTCTGTGCGAATGCGAACATATGCAGAAACATACTCTATATTTAACATGAAATAAACATCTGGCTAAAAGAATATTATTTTATACACTTTTACATTTATTTGGTTAGTTTTATACGATTAACGTGTCGTGTTATGTTAAAAGTTATACTCTGTATAATTCAAAAGTATACGTAAAAAGTGTTTTAAATTAGTAATATGTGGTACCGGAAGCCTCAAATATTTACATTGGAATACGGCTGTTATATTTTTGTAAATTTTTTATTTGACTTAAAATTACCACTGTGGTTTTCTTTGGCAACTTATTGTTTGTCTGCTGCTTTAACGAATATTGTAAAAGAACTGACGAGGACGTATAAAAAAATTTGAATATGTGAAGTGTGTTTGTAAAATATATTTACATATTTCTATAGTAGTTTTTTTTTTTGTCATAAATTTATTTTAGGTGTTGTAGGAATTTCGCTTTATTGTAATAGATAACTTTCATAACAACTTATTCAAATTTAAGTGTATTGTTCATAAAGGAAAGTATGACTTTTATTTGTTGTTAATAACACATAATTAAGGCTATTTCTTACACGTAAATGTACCATATAAAAATATACTGAATATTTGTCTTAATAAACTGAGCTGACTGACACTAGTTAACTCAAAACTAAAATAAAATTAATCGACGCTACCTTAATAGGCTTACGGGCATTCATTAGAAGAGATGAGAAATAGAGAAAAATACGGATTTGGTTCAAAGGCATTGTGTTTTGCAAATCTACTCAACACGAACTCTTTAGTTAACAACGCTCTTTAGTAATATTTATTTTATTTTATTTAAATTAATTTTATTTTATTTACGAGTAGACAAGTGCGATGTGTCTTTAAATATTTACCCTTGTAAAATGGAATCTGAAGGATTTTTGAATTGCAAATTTTGTGGGGTTACCTGAAGATGTGATACCTAAGGGTTTCTGAAAATGTGTCCGAAGAATTAATTATGTATTTAGAAAATATCAACTAACTTCGGCAAGTTTTATTTTATTACAATGCTCGTAAGTACAGTCAATAGTTCGATGGTTAACTATGTATATTAGTATCAAACTCAAATAACAGAATTTTCGTATAAAGGACTAAGGCAATGAATATATAATTTCTACTAAGATCGAAATTAAGAATACTTTTTGTAATTTTCCATAGAGTCTACTACAATATATTAATTTTTGGGCTTGATGATTTTGGATTCGGTTAAAGGGTCTTTATTTGATTGAAATCTTAGTAATATGAATCATTCCTTATTTATAATTATTAAATTTCTGGAGTGTTCGAGAATGTCTTTAATTCTCAATAAATTATTTATATATTTATCTATTGCATCGTACTTACCATTCAAAATAAAAACTTGGTTTCTCATCTCATCATCTCATCATGGAAGTCCGATTTTTATAACTTTTATAATCAGTGTTCAGTTAAATTAATTAAGCTAAACTTATCTTACTTATCTAAACTATAATACTAATCAATGACTTGCCCCAGATGTATGTATGTTATCTTTGTAGGTATCTTCCAGTGATCATACAAAGTTGACTCTTGTAGTCTCTATTTTTTGGATGCAGAAATTATTTCGTACAAAAAACACAATTCAAAATAAGTGTAAACAAATCAAGAGCTATCATAAATGTTGAGCAGAGAAATTTAAAGATGCTTATGTAATAAAAATTTATTCATTTGTATTGGTAGACATATATTTTAATAAGTTTAGGTAATTTGGTATTTCAGAAAAACTAATTTAATAATTTTAAATTTTTCCAAAAAGAATTATTGCCATTTTATCTTCGCTATATTCAGTGGAATCTAATTGTTTAGCTACCACCATATCGTATACGTTATGCATTGTAAAGCTCCCAATATTGAAAAGATGATTCATTGTATCTATCGCGACATTTATAACATATATACAGGGTGGGCCAAAAGAAACCAAGGGCTCTCCAAAAATTTGTCTTAAAAGTGCCATTGTGTCTCGGGCAGTATGGGTAGTGGCTCCGTCCTGCTGAAACCACATACCAGGTCTGTTTTCAAGAGCAGGACGTAAAAAATTTTCTATCATAAACCGATACCGCTCTCCATTTACGGTTACAGCACTTCCATCTTCATTCTCGAAGAAGTAGGGCCCAATGACATTTTCAGATGTGATCCCACACCATACTGTACACCTGATGGGGTGCAATTGACGTTGATGAATGGCTCTTGGATTTTCAGAACCCCAGAACCTACAGTTCTGCTTATTAACAAAGCCATTCAAATGAAAATGAGCTTCATCACTCATAATCAAATTTTCAATAATGTCGGCGATTAGCTCTTTGCGTTAAAATAATTGATCTCTGGTTTAAATAATACAATTCCAAGTGTTGTCTATATAATCTGAAAGAAAAAATAAAAAAAAGTTAATAAACAAAAAAGTTATTAAACTTTTACACCCCTTGGTTTCTTTTGGCCCACCCTGTATTAGGGTATATATTAGGGTAAAAATTACGATATGTAAATACAAACGAAAATACGTATCTTAGGTCAATTCAAAGAATTTCAATTTTTCGAAAACGTTTGTATGAATATTAATCATTTGTATGATCTTCTTATCTGATGGCATTGAAAAGTCTTAAAAGAAAGCAGTGCAAATTTACTCAGCATTTTGCTTTTCTTCATAATTCATAATTCCATTTTTACACGGTTTTGATTTAATACGGTTTAAAAACAAAAAAAAAATATTTTTTTACACGATTTTATTCCATTTAAAACGGTTCAAAATCTTTTGAGCTTAGATTTTATTTGTAAAATTTAAGTTTTGCGAAATATTTTCATATCAAAAATTTAGAGGAATTCTCTTTTTGTGCATACATACAGTTTTACTTGTTAATGCAATTGAAATGTGTTAATATTTGATTAACTATCAATGCATCTCTAAAATAAGACGTCGAAAATTACAAATAAAAATTACAATGTAAAGCCATTTCTTTAGAAAACAAAATTGCAATTTTAGATCGCCTTCGAAATGGAGAAGGCTTAAAATTTCTTGCCAAAATGTTCTGTTTAAAAAAGGTTACAGTAAGAACTATAAACAAATTTAATTTCAATTGGGCAATCGTTGATTTCTGGAACAAAACTTTCTGTAAAGTCTTCATCATTCACTAAAGGTGCAAATAAACGGTGCTAATTTACATTATATGTACATGTATACATATGTATGTGTAAAAATAAACATGATTTCTTGTTCTTAAAAAAATTCTCGTTTTTTTAGAGATAAGGAAACAATCACCTATTTTTGTATATGATCAATGTCTTTCTTTAACCCGGATTTTTCTGGAATCAATCTACCGTGTAAAAACAGAATTAGGTGTAGTATTCTCATTTTAAAAGCCGTAGTTTTTTAAAGTAAATTTGTTTAACATACTTTGTAATAATAAATTACAACAATAAATTAAGAAAACCATTCAATACATATTTAGTTACACTGATCCGAGGCACTTATCTTTTAACGGTGGCTTCGCTAGAGCCACAAATACTACAACATGCAGCTTTGTTTGTGTAACGTGCTAGAGAATGCTATAAAACTTCTAATATAAAATAAAGAAAAAGAAAACAAAATAAAAAGTTTCGAAATTTTAGCACAATTAAAATTACATTTTTATAACATAAAAATACAAACAAACTCACAATGCGTATCAAAAACACTGTTGGTGCAGCGGACAGAGCTTAAATCTTACTTTTAAACTATTATTTAAATATATAAAAAGCAATAATTTTTCAAACAAAAAATATTTTATTCAAAACAAAGAAAAAAGGAAAACAAAAAATTGTAAATACAGTCGAACTTCCCTACAGCGAGTCTACATGGGGAGAGAAAATCTCTTCAGTATATAGAATATTAAAATTATGATTTGCAAACTTGTCTATTTGTTAAGAAAAATTTACTGTATGGAAATTCACTATAAAAAACGAACATTGAAATGAAAAAGCTATATTTTTTTAATGAATTGATAATATGGGCTTCATTTTAAAGAAGCTCACTGTAGAGAAGTTGCACTGTATAAACAAGTTTTTGACATTCTCTGGCACAAAGAGAGGTTGAGCAAAAAATTGTCAGCTACCGTAATGATGCCACCTAGTTAAATGCGCCTTGCACTGAACAAAGTAGCAAAGAGGAATTGCTCCTAGGTTATTATATAACTAAAAAATATTTAAGTCAAATCTATAGGCGATTTTCGTAAAAAAAAATAAATTTATTAAATTGAAGAAATAACTTGAATATAACCAGTTTCTAATCGTAATTTTATAGGGTGTAAATATCATAAAAATTTAGTTAAATAAACCAAAATAATTAGTTATTTTTTTTAATTCAATCTTTATCTTTTATTATAAGATTATCAGATAAAAATCTGCAGTCTTAGCTGATAACATTGCATAAAATTAATATCTTATAAGAAGAATAAAACGAAAGCAAACTTTTCGGGCATTTAATTTTGGTTTAATGCTGTTCTCGAATTATCCTCAAAAATATTTCTGTTTAAGATTCTCTCGAAATATTTATTCGTTTAGTTTTAATTTTTAGCAACACGACAAAATTGACCGCAAACATATCTAATTTATTTTCACAAACGCTTAAAATAAAAAATATATCCGAACTGAAAACTTTTCGATTTATGTCAACTCAAATACTTTTTCTGAAGTTAAATTTTATAAATTTTCTTAAATTCTACATGCCTTTAATACAAAAAAAAAAAACTTAGAAATATAAACAAAAATTATGTCATGTAAGCTAAGCAATTATTCATATTAACTTATTTTAGGGTTGTAAATTTAACTAATTTATGGGTTGTTTTTCTTAGAATGTTTTACTACTGTTTCAGCTAAATTATTGTTCATTTAATAAAATTTTATTTAAATTTTCAATTTAAGAGATTTTATTGAAATATATGTATTTTAAGTAAACGAAATTCCGTTGAGTTAATGAAATAAGGAATAAGTCGTTTGTAATTTTAAATAAAAATCAAGTTAATTTAACTATTCGCAGTTAAGGTTCTACTAAATTTTTCTTTAATATTATTTGAAATGTGGTCGAGTGTATAATTTTAGTTATAAATAATTTAGCTAAATTAGTTGTAAATAAATAAAAACACAATATAAATTTATTACCTTTTCTATAAATTTTCTTATAATACCTAGAGAAGAAAGTAATGGTCATTCTGTGTGCTCGAAAACGATATTTAGCTTAATTTACTCCATAATGCGTGATCAATTCAAATATTTTTAATTTCTACTTTATGAGGAAATATTACTTCATGTGCTAGATGTTGTGTCTTCTTGGTAATTTATGATAATGTTAGGGTAATTAATCTACACATAAACTAAAACTGTAACAGGACCACTTCCGTACATGAAATATTTTTTGGAAAATGTTGTTGTCCAGATAGTAAACGATATAAAACAGCAATTTTTGGAGTTTTTGTTTGTCTGTCTGTGATCGCATCACGTAAAAACTACTGGATGAATTTTAATGAGGTTTTGTTAGGAATTACCTTGGTAACTCGGTTAAAATATAGGATACTTTTTTTTAGCAAAATTAACTTATTTCCAGGAGAAAATATACAAAAAAGCTGTGAAAGTACGTAATTTTGCTGATCTAAAGGTACTGCAAATTTTACAGCGGACGCTATTTTTAACACTATTTACAGACACTATTAACTAATTTTAGAGTTATACATAATTTTTAGAATTTTATATATAGTTTGTTCCTGAATAACTATACAGGTATGGGTACCTTTATAACTGAAGCACTATCAAAGTAAGAGTGTTAAAATTTACTGTGGATTACTTTCGAAGCAAAATCGTACAATATATCAATGGATATTAATGTATTTGTTTTAACAATGTTAGTGGAAGTTTTCCTAATTCGTGCGGTTTATCTTTGATACATTATCTTTAACACTTTTGATACTTGCAGACTTCAGACTTCCTTTTAGTTTTCTAGAATTTTTGATTTGCATATTCTTAACTAGAACTCTCGATAGTGTTGGGGTTTACAAAAAATTTACAAAATTATATATTTAGGAAATTGTAGTAAGTGCACAATATGCATTTATATATATATATATATATATATATATATATATATATATATATATATATATATATATATATATATATATATATATATATATATATATATGAATAGATCAAGGTTTCCGTAATTATAACCATTTGTCCTGTTCTTACTTAAGAACAAACACTATCGAAAACTTTTTTTTTTGTGAAAAGTACAAAAATGAAAGTACAAAACTTTTTTGCTGTAGAATTTATTCTTGTCGAAATTTCACTTTATTTTGGGAATTAATAGAAATATGGTTTTAAAAACAGCACTTATTTTACTGCGAATCTTTTGTATGAATGACAGCAAAAAAGTTCTAGGCATTTTATACTCTTAAATTCGTTCATGTTGCCGGGAATTTTCCTTGCAATCAGATGTTTGTGTTTACAACTTGAAAAAAACCTGTTTGGTTAATAATAATTAGAAAATAAAAATAACAATGTGAACGCCGCCGCGCGCCGTAACAACAAGTTTTATATTCATGTGAAATATAAATGTATGCCTTTATAATAACAGGTGTTCTCTTAAACACTCTGACGTATACGTAGTTTATTTCTACATTCCATGTTAATCATACGTCATCACTGTTTAACCTTCACAGTACTTGGTTGTAAATTATAATATTAGATTTTTTTTCTTAGAAAGAAAAAATACAAACGCAAAACACATGATTACAAATTTAAATTATAAATTTATTACATTTATTCATTTATCATTTTTTTTAGGAAAAAATAAACAATTGTTTTGTTAAAACATTTTAAGATTTAGATCAAATCCTCTGGCGTGATTCATATGCGCTTGAATGCATGTTTTTGTATCTTAAATTTTATTTTACAAATGGTTCTTTTTCTAAACAATAAAAATTTTATTCAAATTCAAAAGTTTATATTGTTTTGTTATGTTGTTTTTATTTATTGTTACTAAAATTTCACATGTAAACATTGTGCTTTTTGTTTATGAAAAATACAATTGAGAAAAGTTTAGGAAGAAAATACTAACAAAAGCAATTTAATTAATGTGTAAATAATAGATGTTTTGTTGCTTTTAGAAGTGTTTTTTTACAAACTAAATTAATTATAATGTGTAAATTCATGCAATGAAATATATTAGCTTTATAGTACGTTAAAAAAAAAATAATATGATATTTTTTGTTAATGTTAATTTTAATCTTTATTTAAGATATTTAGATTTTAAAAACACTATTAATTATTATCTTCTCTTATAAAGCAGGCTATAACCGAAGTTACAAGTCGGCAAAAAAAGTCCAACGCCAACTATTGATTCCAGGCACAAAATAAATGTTTCACTTGGGTGAAAGATAATTATTACGAAAAATCGTCTTCCAGGTTATCTATCCCGATTTCGAATACACATAATATAATTTCCCATTGAAGATATTATAAATCATAAGCGGTCACGAAAATATTTTAATTGTTTTGATGTTGCTTTTTTATGCAGAAAAACTAAGTTTTTTTGTTGCTTTAAATAGGTATTAAAGGTAACATTAAAGATGAGACTGTGAAATATGATAAAATCTCCGCAAGCAGAAAACGTGGCGTACCAATTTGTTAAAAGTACAGGCATAAAAGAATATAGTAGAGCTGGTAGTACAAAAATGCCTTTTAGCCAAAAGTAGTATAATTTTTGGTGTTGTACGATACTGTGTAATCCAAAAATACCGTAGCATAATATAAGTTAAGGAACGGAGGTTCAAATATCCAAAATTCTTTGCAAAATTAAAACATTTCCAAAATGCATTTTCTTAAACATTCTGTTCACACGAAATATGAGTTCCGAAAAATTCTCTAAAATAATAATAAATAAATATTGTAGCAGACGCTACGTTTCATTTTTACTCATCATTCCGTTCACATGAAATGTAAATCCATTCTGTTGATAAGCGGGTTTGTTGTTTTTTTTGCATACTTATGAAGTTGTGGAGCTCTTTATTAAATAAAATAAAGTTAGTGTTGATCTTCACTCGGCTTGCATAGCATTTGTTACTTTAAAATAAAAATTTAATCTAAATAAATTTTCCATTAAGAATTAATCATTAAAATTATGTGTAACAATAAAAATAAATGAAAATAAAAACTATTAATATTACATAAAAATTTAATTTATACACTCTTCCACATGGTCAATTGAAGTACTCCTAATGGTATAGGTAGCTACCTCCATATGTGTATATTCGATAGCTCTTGAAGAACTGTTACAATCTAATCTTCTCAATACTTCCCATGCATTTACCTGGTGAATTTTCTGCACAGCCTTTACCCACCAATAGACTTACAACCTTCAACAGAATGTTGTTCTTAGAAGAGAATAGAGCATTTTTACTGTTTTTATTTCTTTAATATTATAAATGATAATAAGGATGTCTATGTATATTTTATATTTTAATACTAATGCTTTGAAAAAAATCCACATCAAAATTTAATGCTATTACTTTTATAGTGCTTCAGATAGCATTTATATTTTTAGTTTTTATAAAAGTACCTATATCTGGGTTATTACTCAGGAACATAGGCTTTATATAAAACTCTAAATTCTAAAAATATTGTAAATAGTGTTATAAATTTGCGTCTGAATAAAATAAAAGTTGCTGCCAAGTTTGCAATATTATTGAATAGGTAAAATTGTGCACTTTCAATAGTTTTTCTCTACCTTCTCTTGGAAATGAGACCTTTTTACAGGATAAAAGTATCTTAATTTGAAGGCACCTTCTCATTAAATTTTATTAAAATGCATCCAGTAGTTTTTACGTGATGCGAACATAGACAGACATACTGACGTACAGATAGTTACAGTTTTATTATATACATAGACTAGCTGTGCCCGCCACATCATATGTATTCTAATAATATTTTGTTCGATTTTGCTTTGAAAGTAATCCGTACCAAATTTTAAGATTCTTAATTTTATAGTGCTTCAGTTGTGATTTATGTATATTTTTTTATATAGAGGTATTTAAAATCCTAAAATTATTGTTCTATATATAATGTTTAAAATATTCCCTGACAAAAATAAAAAGTGCTGCCTAGTTTGCAGTAGCTTTAAACCATAAAATTGATTGATTTCAATGTTTTTTCTCTATTTTCTCATGGAAATGAGATATTTTGCAGAAAAAAAGTATCCTATATAAAAAGAGATACTAAGGTACCTCCTTTTATTAAAATCCATACAGTCGTTTTTACGTGATGCGAGCACAGACAGACGAACAGACAGACACACAAAAATTCTAAAAATTGCTGTTGTGCATTTCATTTCCATTACTAACTGCACCAGCAGCAAAATATTTAAAAAATATATCATATACACAAATAATCCTGTAACAGTTTTATTATACATATGTATGGATAGATACATTTCTATATAAAATTTAAAATTGAAAAAATGTGTGTGCAATAATTAAATCTCCCACTAAAAACTTGTAAATTTATAAAATTCGATTTTAATAATTTTGCTATAAAACTGTAAATTACAAAATTTTAACGGCCTGCTGAAATACAAAAAACAAATGTATGACTATAATTGTAGTCTACAACACACACAGATAGCTTTAAAGCAACAAACAAAAAAAGATAAATGTTTTTAATCTGTTTCATTTCAGGTCATATAACAAACCGACCATTAACAAACACGCAAATATTTGAACATAAAAAATCGCACCCACCCCATAGAAACGATATACAATGAAATGCAAAGTGTAAAGATAAAACAAGATAAACAAATCAACAAATAATTATTAATTAACGGTCATTAAACAACAACAGTATTATAGTGTAACTAAAAAAAAATATAGAAAGAGCAAACAAAAAATATGTACTACAAAAAATATTAAAAATTAAAATTATTTGACTCTTCGTTAATATTGAAAATGTCATAAAGTAAATAAAATTATTTAATAACTGAATCTTTTTTAAATTATTATTAATTTCCAATCGATGTTAATAACTAACCAAATTGTTGAAAAATTATTTAAGTTGTAATTATTTGTATTACAGATGGAAACAAAATAAATGGAACAATTTTTACAACAGCTATTTTGTTCTTCTCTTAATCATTCTATCGTTAAGTCGTTACTTTTGCTAGTGTTTTACCTCTTAAAAGATTGTTTAACTTTTGTGTAGTTTGTAGTATAATAAAATTAAAAATATAAAAATAAAGTACGAGTGAATGTGTGAAACTTTTTTGTTTTTCAACTTATAATACTATACTGCTAGTTTCTGCAAAAATATTGGCGAATGAAACTTTGTATCTAGCTGTCTGTTTTCAAAAATTCCAAATGAAAATTAAAGTGAAAAAATTACTTTTTACCAGAGGTAAGTGTTAACTAAATTGCTTGCATACAACAATTAAGTTGTATAGATTATATAGCACACGTGTTTTAAGGTAACAAAAAGCACATACAGCAAATGGTCTTAAAAATAAGTACTAAATAAGTACTACATAGCTTTATTTGTTTTTTTTTATTAGTGAAACTACCCTTAAAATTGTTTTGGATTTAATTTTTTTTTGTTTTCATTGTCACCATAAAAATAATATATAATAAAGTAAGTTTTAATAAACTTATTATGTTACTAACTCAATAAATGTCTTACTATCAGATTAAAATTTGTTTCTTGGGGAATACGAGAATTTCTATATTTGTGGCTCATTCCAGCCTGCCTTATATAAGTAGAAAAGTATTCATAGAAATAGAAAATTATTTAATATGCACTAAAACATATTTGAACTATGAGTATATAGAAGCCAAATTCAAAATAAGTTCTTACAAAAAAAAAAAAAAAAAAATGATTTTGCTACTTATAAAAATGGGATCAGTAGGATGCATTAGACACTCATAATCTAATGCCAACATAAATTAATTATTTCTAACCAGCTCGCAAACAGTTTCTTTTTTATTTATTTTTTTAAATATAAAAAAGTCTATATAACAACTTCACGTAGACTTTAGTAATACAATGTAATAATAAATTTGTTTGCTTTTCTATTGCTCTTTATGCTTTTCGCTTCCTTAGATATATAGGTGCCAAATGTTACTTATTTGTGTACTATCGTCTACTATCGTTAAAAAGTAGTTAGAAAAGCCTGCGGTCGTTACTACTTTTGATTGAATTTATATTTTTGTTGTAATAAAAAAATAGTAAACAAAAACTTAATGCACCCTTAATTAAATTTAACATTTTTCTCTACACTGTTTCATATAAAATAGAAAAAAACCTTTAAAATTCAACTTGTGGCGTGTGAGTTATGAGTTATGATTTATTCAAATTATATTTTAAATAATAATAAGTGCTGTTTCTATATTTCAAGCGAAAACAAATCGTCTAAATAAATTGCTTGTAAAATACCCAATTAATTTATTATCGTTGTTGCTATTCAAGATTTTTAGACAATTCATTCACTTGCAATACTGAAATGGCACACTAAGCACTGTTCATGTCTGTGGACAGCTTTGAGTTTATACTAACTGTTAAAGAATAACTGTTTAAGTTGACTTAAGCATTTAAGTTTTATTATCGTGAATAAGTTATTTATTTGAATGTGTTATATATGAGAGTGTGCATATTTATTAACTTTAATGGAAAATAAATTAGTCAAGTGCGAGTTAGACTCACACACGTAGGGTTCCGTACTATGTTCAGTATAATTTAAAAATTCCAGTTGTTTATTTCTTTATGTCTTATAGGACACCATTAAATTTTAAAATTAAAATTATATTCGCGAAAATTGCATCATAATTAGAACACCCTGGCGGAACACCCTTTATATAGCGGCCATGGTAATACACTTTCTATTAAAATATCAGAAGCCTACCTATTGCGGTTAAAAAATAAGGTAATATTCGTGAAAAACACGTTACTAATGGACACACTTCAATTTTAAGTATTTGTTATAGCGGCCGAAGTAACATATCTACTGTAAACATTTCAAGAGGATATCTATTATGGTTAATAAAATCATGTCACTGGCGGAACACCCTTTAATTTTATTATTCATTATAGTGGCCATGGCAACTTCCTTTCTATAAATATATTAAGAGTCTACTTATTGCGATTAAAAAATAAGTCACTATAAGTGAAAAACATGTCACTGTCGGAACACCCTTTAATTTTTAGTAATTGTCATATCGGCCGTGGCAACATATCTTCTGTACAAAATTTCAAGAGTCTACCTGTTATGGTTCAAGAAATAAGGCTTTATACATGCAAATCACGTCACTGGCGGAAAACCCTTTAATTTTTATTATTTGTTATAGTGGACATAGTTATACACCTCCTGTAAAAATTTCAAGATTCCACCTATTCATTCAAAACTTAGGATATATACATGCAATTCACGTCACTATTGGAACACCCTTTAATATTTAAGTTCAATTTTGTATACTTGTTTATAAAACAAACATAGTTTTAATTACAGTCTGCAAATTATAAGTGGTTTCCTCTTACAGCTAAAAAAAAGACATAAACGTAAATAACACGTCACTTTTGGAACACCCTACGTAATTTTTTAGTATTTTTTGCTATTGTGGCCGCAGTTATACACTTTTGGTAAAATTTTCCAGAGTCTACCTATTATGGTTCAAAACTTAGGCCTTACACATACCAAGCACACCACTATCGGAACACCCTTTAATTTTTAGGTTTATTTTTTTAGACTTGTTTATAAAGCGAACTAAGTTTTAATTACTGTTTGTAGGAAATAAACACATATTCGTAAATAACACCTCTCTATTGGAACACCCTATAAGTTTTAGTATTTTTTGCTATATCGGCCATAGTTATACACCTTTGGTAAAATTTTCAAGAGTCTGGCTATTATGGTTCAAAACTTAGGCCTTATACATGCAAATCACTTCACTATCGGAACACCCTTTAATTTTTAGGTTTATTTTTTTCAGACTTGTTTATATAGCGAACTAATTTTAATTTAGTGCTTGCATATTTTTAGTGAATTCCTCCTACAGTTCAAGAAATAAGCACATATTCGTGAATAACACCTCTCTATCGGAACACCCTATAAGCTTTAGTATTTGCTAGTATAGCGGTCACAGTTATATACTTTCTGGGAAAATTTCAAGCGCCTACCTATTACGGTTCAAAACTTAGCCCTTATACATGCAAATCACACTACTATCGGAACACCCTTTAATTTTTAGGTTTATTTTTTTATACTTGTTTATATAGGGAACTAAGTTTTAATTACTGCTTACATATTTTTAGTGTATGCCTCCTACAGCTCAAGAAATAAACACATATTTGTGAATAACACCTCTCTATCGGAACACCCTATAAATTTTAATAATTGTTGCTATAGCGGCCAAAATTGTACACCTTCTGTAAAAATTTCAAGATTCTCCCTATTATGATTCAAAACTTAGGCCTTATAAGTCAAAATAACACCACTATCGGAACACCCTTTAATTTTTAGGTTTATTTTTTAGACTTGTATATAAGGCGAACTACGTTTTTATTACAGTTTGTAAATCTTTAGTGTATGCCTCCTACAGTTCAAGAAATAAACACATATTTGTGAATAACACCTCCATAATGTGAATAACACCATATAAGTTTTAATTTTTGTTATTATAGCGGCCATCGCTATACACCTTCTGTGAAAATTTCAAGGGTCTACCTATTATGGTGCAAAACTTATGCCTTATAACTGCATTTCACACCACTATCGGAACACCCTTTAATTTTTAGTTTTATTTTTTTATACTTGTTTATATAGTGAACTAAGTTTTAATAACTGTTTGTAAATTTCAAGTGTATCCCTCCTACAGTTCATGAAATAAGCACATTTTCGTAAATAACACCTCTCTATTGGAACACCCTATAAGTTTTAGTATTTGTTGCTATAGCGGCAACAACTGTACATCATCTGTGAAAATTTCAAGAGTCTACCTATTACGGTTCCAGAGATAAAAGGCGCTGACAGCCGGAGAGACGGACAGACGGATAGACGGACAGACGGATAGACGGACAGACGGACAGACATTGTAGCGAAAACAATAGGGTTTCGTTTTTACACTTTGTGTACGGAACCCTAAAAATCAATAAGAACCAGCTACAAATTGGTCTACTTTAAAAATTCAGAATACAGAATTATTAAAATTGAATTATTAAAATACATTTTCTTACTTTTCTTGTACGAAGTAATTAAATTCGAATAACTTAACAAATTTTCAGCTTTCTTTTATTAAAGACGTATGTAAATAATAAAAAAATATACATAAAAAATGCTAAAAAAATAAATATTTTAATTCATTACTATGGTATTGTTAACAGATGAAGGGTTACTAGAATATGTATTTGTGGATGAAAGAGCCATTGCTGGGCAAAATACTTGTCACTGCCATGTTTAATTTTAGGCAAGCAATAAATAAAATTTAAATAAAACTGAAAAACTAAATGACATCCCGGTTTAACACATAAACAATTGCACTAAATAACAACGATAATATATTATTAACAATATATGTATGCAGATATAAAAACTGTTTTTTTCTCTTATTTTTATAAATTGTAACAATACAATAACAATAGCAATGTTTTTAAAGGGCAGAGACTAGTCCTTGTATTACTACGGCAGCAAAAAGAAAAGCTTGTACTGTTAAACATGTAACAAATGATTAACTTTTTTATATTATTTATTGTATCTTCAAAATATATGAACTAACAATAAGTGCTCAAATTTTATGACTAAACAATGTATATATAATATGTATATACAAAACTGAAAAATTTAAAATATACATATATACTTAAGTCCAGCGAAAAAAAATTATAATATATATATACTTAAGTCAAGCCAGATCTAGAGAAAAACTGTATGATGGTTTTTGTTATCATATATTGGCCACCTCTTTGATGTTCGGCCAAGAGAAGCAATATTTCTCCCTCTTGGTCGAACGTAACCACAATCATTCAGGATTTTGCAAGCCAGCGGATTATAGCTTTTATTGATTGCGGAGAGTTTAAAAAATCTCCCTCTTTAAGTATAAACTTACGACTAGTTAAGTAACAGCTTATACAAATTAGTGGGTAGGTTTTGATTTAAATTATAAACTAGGGCTTCCTGCCATTCTTTATCGAAAGCTTCAGAAACATTTATGAAAAGCACAGCACATAATTTAGTTTGTTCTAAAGCCTTTTTAGGGTTCCGTACCCAAAGGGTAAAAACGAAACCCTATTGTTTTCGCTACAATGTCTGTTCGTCTGGCCATCTGGCCATCTGTCCGTCTATCCGTCTGTTAGAGCCTTTTATCTCTGGAACCGTAATAGGTAGACTCTTGAAATTTTCACAAATGATGTATAGCTGCCGCTATAGCAACAAATACTAAAACTTATAGGGTTTTTCGATAGAGAGGTGTTATTCATGAATATGTGTTTATTTCTTGAACTGTAGGAGGCATAGTCTCAAGATTTACAAACAGTAATTAAAACTTAGTTCGCTATATAAGCAAGTATAAAAAATAAACCTAAAAATTAAAGGGTGTTCCGATAGTGGTGTGATTTGCATGTATAAGGACTAAGTTTTGAACCATAATAGGCTTGATATTTTCACAGAAGGTGTATAATATATATGTATAATATATGTATATATATATATATATAGTAGCAAGTTCTAAAACTTATAGGGTGTTCCGATAGAGAGGTGTTATCCACGAATATCTGTTTATTTCTTGAACTGTAAATTGAAATATAAATTGTGAATATCAATTGAGGAATACACTAAAAATATGCAAGCAGTAATTAAAACTAAGTTCGCTATATAAACATGTCTAAAAAATAAACCTAAAAATTAAAGGGTGTTCTGTTAGTGTTGTGATTTGCATGTATAAGGCCTAAGTTTTGAAATTTAAAATTTTCACAGAATGTGTATAACTGTGGTCCAAGGGTGTTCCCAAAGTGAGGTGTTATTTGACTTTATGTCTTTATTTCTTGAGCTATAGGAGGCAACCACTTAAAATTTGCAGACAGTAGTTAACACTATGTTCGCTTTCTAAAGTATTTAAAATTAAACCTCATAATTAAAGGGTTTTCCGAGAGTAACGTGCTTTGTGTGTATATAGCCGAAGTTTTGAACGATAATAAGTAGACTCTGGAAGTTTTTACAGGAGGTTTGTTACTATAGAAAGTATTACAAATCATACAAATTAAAGGGTTTTCCGACAGTGACGTGATTCTCATGTATAAGGCCTTATTTCTTGAACCGTAATAGGTAGATTCTTAAAATTTTGTACAGGAAATATGTTGCCACGGCCGATATGACAATTACTAAAAATTAAAGCGTGTTCCGAGAATGACATGTTTTTAACGTATAGTGACTTATTTTTGTAATCGTAATTGGTAAACTCTTGATATATTCATAGAAAAAGAATATCAATATCCACGGCTGTTATAATAAATACCAAAATTAAAGGGTGATCCGACATAAACATGATTTTTACTTAAATAGCTATATTTTTTGAACCGTTAGGTAGACTCTTGAATTATTTACAGTAGATGTTATACTTCAGCCGCTGTAACAATTGCTAATTACTAAAGGGTGATCCATCAGTGACGTATATTCACGTATATTACTTTATTTTTTGAACCGCAATAGGGTGCCCAATAAGGCATGAACAAATTTACAACTTGAATTTATAAGGGCCTACTAAACATAGTACGGAAGCCTACATGTGTGAGACTAACTCGCACTTGACTGATTTTTTACTACATTTAATATTTTGTGCGCTAGTTCAATGGTGCTGTTCTGTCTTCTACCACGGAATTGGTGGTTTCGAATACATACTTTTTCGCTTAAAATGGGTTCTTTTTAGTGATTGATATTTGCTTAAACAGTTTGGACACATTTGATAACAGACTTATTGTGTGATCTTTTCCTGCTTTAGGTATCATAGTAACTCCCAATCTGAAGGAAAATACTCAAGGCGTGGAATGACATTAAAAATAAATAGAATTTCCATTATCATATTGTTCTTTATTTTGTCAAAACGATAGGCATACCATTCAGTCATTCAACTGAAGTAGAAGGTAAATTCGGCATAAATACATTTTTTAAATAATTAACAAACAAGTTGCCTTTTTCGATATTACTCCTTGCCTTTAAGGTTTTTTGCTGCACTCCATAATGCATAGTGCGATTGTGTTAAACTTATGATATAAAATTAAACAAAATATTAACTAAGGGCAATTTATAATTTTGTATACGATATTTAATATAAATTATCAATTTTAATTAAGGTGCTTCGATAGACTGAATGGTCTATTAGACAACGCACTACTGTGGTTATTTTTCACAGATAAGCACGAAGCTTTACAGGTAGTGTTGGCCTTAAAAAAATTAATTTGTGTACTGAGTAGACAAATTAATGTTTGTAATGCCTTATCAATGCCAATTTTTTCCCATAACTGTTTGGCATTTATATTAACAAGGGTCCGAACGTAAATAAAATATTTGGAAGTCATGGTTGACAGCTTGCTAAGCAAATAATTTAAAGTCTGTTAAATTACTTATTAGCATGTATGATATATTTTTCCTTTTGGGTATAAATTTAACTAATCTTGTTTCCCTACCGTCATTAGCAAACAAAAAGTTTTATTTATGTAAAATATGTCTGGAGCCTGTTGACTAAAACTTTTCCAAATTTACAAGTTAACCAGAAACCCTAATTAAGTTAAAAGAAACTGTGTTAAAGTTACAGGTAAACTTTTCCTGGTTACCTGTCATAAGCATAAGCGAGATTTTATTTCTTCTGTGTGTGTACATGTGATACTCTGTGGAGCCTATTTTTACTACAACTAACAAAGCAAAAGACAATCGATTACATTTTCTAACTTCAACACAGACACGCATACATGCCTACACATGTAAAACTATACCTCAGCATTATTAAAATTTTTACTTCCATTGATTTCCTGTTGCTGTAGTCATTGCTTGAGTAAACTTAAAAATCGTGCATATGACAGAGAAAATAAACACTGTCACATTTTTCTCATTCATTCAGAATGCATGTCATATTCGCTAAACGTATCATATATAAATATCTGTTTATTGAGTGTCATAAGGAAAAAAACATGTCACATATTTTATCTTTCCTTTGCTTTTTGTCTACTTTAAACATTTTAAATATTGCTTGTAATAATACGAAATGATATGAACGACTCTGGAAAAGAAATAAAATCTCATCATTTATTGTGTTTGCCAAATCAAATAAAAAACAAACTAAGAAGAAAATATTTAAAATAATATTTCTAAGGAACAAACACAGCGCATTGTTAAATAGGGTGAAAATGTAATGCATGTCATATTGTTTTCCTTTGTGGTTGTTAAAATCAATATGATTTGTAATGACTCTACATTGTACAGAGAGTCACAATCAAAATATTTTTGTAATAACTCAGTTATTTGTAAAGGTCCAATTGATCCAAAATTCGTCATGAACATAGCAGAGAAGTATCACAGCTTAAGTTTTAACAGTGGACAACATCGGCTAGCTAGGGGTGACGCTATGTGGTTCAAAGTTGGGTACCTCGACCCTGAAAATTATTTTAGAGCTTGACATTTCTTCTTTTGTTTAATTTTAAAAATTATACATGGTTTTAAAGGTCTAGTTAAAATAACCTATAAGATGATGGTTTAAAATCAGCAAGTTATAAGCATTTTACAATTAAAATTTTAGATTTTTCGATGTTCTGGTCAAGTTCTTTCAATATTTTGATACAATTTAATATTTTTACACAATTTTTAGCAAATTTTTGTGTTTTTTTTACAAAGTTACTGAGCGAAATTTAAGATCTTATGGAAAAATTTTAAGATTATATCTTTTCTTAAACTAGACGATTTTCAATATAAAAATTCTGACAATCTTTTTTTTAATAGAAAAAAATTTTCCTAAAGAATGTCCAAAAATTTATATATGTGTAAGCTTACAATATCTACGTGCATTGAAATCAAATTTCGTGTAAAATTGATAAAAATCGTAAAAGATGAAGGTCCTTCAATTTGACCTATTTTACATTTAAATTTTTACTATACGTTCTAAAATTACAAAGCTGGGATCATAAAAAGAATACTGGCATACTGGTCTTTATTTTGGGAATTGTGGAATTTACCTTACCTTAATATTGAGGATTTTTGGTTGTTTAATTTTTGTTGGTTAATTACATATCTACAGAACATTTCATTGGAATCGTTCAACTTGTAAAAATTTTGTTGCATATTTAATATTAAAAAAAAAATATGAGGAAATGCCAAGCTCTAAAAGAGTTTGCAGGAGCGAGGTACCCAACTTTAAGACTACATAGCGCCACCCCTGGCAAGTGGATGGTGCCCATCTTCAAAACTTAAGCTGAGATACTCCTCTGTTATGCTCATGCCAAATCATCAATCATAGTTAGTTCCAAAATATTTTGATTCCGTCCCACTGTGTATTGGTTTGGTAATATGTTTTTAAATGCTGTTCGTATTTATTTTGTTATTAGTTTCTAAGATATTTTCCCTAAAGATGAAATATTAGAATAGAATTTAAAAAATTTCCACTGACAAAGGAATGTTGCATTATGTTAGTTTAATTAATTTATATTTTTGACATAAATTTAATTAATATTAAGTAATCAATATTTAATAACTATATGTACTATTCATGTTATTACTAATAGAATAACTTGTTTTGTTTTGAAAGCAGAAATACGTGTTTCTCTATCGAATTAATTCTCTAGGCTTTAATTTTTACGTGTTGTTATTTTTACTTGTTTGTTCTAACTAGATACATACTGAAGAACATTATCATGTTTACCACTAATTGCTTTTTTATGAGCTCAACTACCTCCAATGATCATTAAGAACTTTTAAGATAACACTGAAATTCAATTGAAGGGGTCTCTTTCCAATATATTATTTACATTTTCTTTTCGTTGCGTAAATTATACATTTACTTCTTACTACATTTATTGTATTTCACACAAAGTTAGAGATATATTTTTTTGAAAATAATACAATAGTCGAATAATATATGTAAGTGCATGTTAAGTCACACTAATTTTTATTTTATTGTTAATGTCAGAATGTTTAGAATTTAGAATATTTAGAATTGTTGCCATTGGAAAAGGCAACACAAATTATTTTTATCATCTTAAAATTATTTTTTTCACTTCAACTAAATTTTCCGACAGTTTGAGCATAAAAATATTATATTTTACAGCAGTATTTAGTATTCCTGGTAGCACACAGCCTAGTCCTTGTGAACATTTAATTCTAAATATAGCTAATGATTTTTGAAGCGATTTTCATTAAAATTGCTGGCTAACAAGGTAATGCTCTGCAAATTAATAAAGCAAATATTTATCAAATTTTGCTTTTGTCGTGGCTTATTCCATTTATTATTTGCTTTTTGTTAACATAAATCCATCGCTAAAACACAGATAATTAATATCGATTTGCATTACTTTTTAAAATAAGATGTGTAGTGTACAAAAACATTTGAATATAAAAGAAGTGTTTTAGATTTTAGTTTCAATTTAACTGTCCTCTAAAGCTCAGTCTTTTAGAAACTGTTGTTGAAGAAAAAGCACTCTTAAAGTCACAATACCATATATCATGGATAGTCTATTAAAGATTTAATTTTTATCTACAATAAGAAATACCAAATTAAGGTCAGCAGCTCGACAGCCAACAAAATTCTGCATCATATAGAGAATATTCAAGCCAAAACAATTGTCGTTTTGGGGCATTGTTAAAATCAGAAAGTTCAGTAAATTGCTTACGTTTTAATTATATTTGTTGTGGCTAATCGAATAAATATTTTGTATTGATAAATATGAGAAAAATTTATATGATTAACAATTTTGTTCAAAGTAAAGAGGTTGTTGTAGTGAAGAGGTTTTTCAGATCTCTACTTTTAAAATGTAGAAAAAAAAACATGCGCAGAAATGCTCCATTATTTTCGATTTTTTGCAAATTTCACCTTTTTAATTATTATTTTAAATAAAATTTATTGTTACTAGTGTACATTATTAATTATCTATACATATAATAAACTGTGATTTTCTGCCTGTCTGTCTGTTTGTGTTCGCCTCACGTAAAAATTACTATATGAATTGTATTAAAATTTTATGGCGAGGTAGCTTATTATAGAGGTTCAAATAAAGCATATTTTTTTACCGATTCAATGGTACTGTAAAAATGACAGCAAATTTCATTTTTGACAGATGGAAATTTAAAACACTATTTACAGAACTTTACAATAATTTTAGAATTTATATAAATTTATTTAATGTTTTATTCCACCTTTTAGTTCCCATAGATTTTTTTCTATTTGAATTCGTTATCTCTATTAAAGTAAAAAATTATAAAAATTTAAATTTCGTTTCTTTTGGCTTGGAAAAAGTTAGTTTTTCAAAATTATTTTCTGTGACTAATTTCTGATCTCTTCAAACCTTCGACATACATTTAAATTCATTTTGTACCACATTATAAATTTGTCTTGGCCTTTGGTCATTTGGTATAAAAATTATATTTACTGTTAAAAACCAAAAAGAAACGCACTGTGTAAAATATTCAATAAATTTATTGTACTTATAGTATACTTGCCTAATTTCTTTCAATCACTAAAGAAATTAAATTTTCGTGTTATAGAACTTTTTTCCTTTTTACTTTCTTTACAAACCCTCTTTTGCTCAAATTTTGTGCATGATTTATATGTTAACTAAAGCATTCTTTTGAGATTGATATTGTTTTCTTTTCATAGAACAAGGGATGCCAGGAGAGCAAGTAAGTATAAATTTTAAAATTCAATTTAGTTGTGTTAGACGTAAATATACATATAACCAGCTCGCACACAAACACTAAAAAGTTCATGTAGAAGTACAAAAACATTGAAGTATACAATTACGGTACATAAATAATTCATATCAAATATTCGCATGTGTTGGTTGAAATAAAGTTAAAAGACTTTCTCAAAGTCAAGGGTACCTCACTTTATATGATTTTTTTTTTTTTTTTGTAAAACTGAATAAAACACTTTATACATATTATAAAAATTGTTATAAAAATGTCATATTTCCTGTCAGTTTTGATTTTAGGTGACTTTCAGTAGTTTAATAAATAAATTTGTAGAAAAATGTATGTGAAAAATACCCTTAAGAATTATTGGCAATATGAAAAAAAATACTAAATAAAGTTCTTTATTGTGCAATTTTTCTTTTAGTTAATGTTAGTAAACATGTTTTAATAAAACATGCACACATCTGTATATTAATACTAATATTCATTTTGATACATACTTCTATTTTTCTATATTTATATTTTCCTACAAGGTAAAGCCTTGAAAGAATGGGATAAATCACTAGTACTAAAAAGTCATGTTTGTTGCAAAATAAATACTTTTTCTTATTTGAAAAGATATTTATATGTAATTAGTTTAATTTTGAATAAGGCATAGAAAGATTGTAAAACCAAAGATTAAAAACCAAAATATGTCAACATATACTTGCTTCCTCGATAGGGTTAGGTATTGAGGATACGGTTAGGTATTGAAACAAATTCCGGATGATAGATATATTAAAAAAATTTTTATTTTATTTGAAAGTAAATTTTGTTCACTAGAAATTTCGGAGACAACAATTCACAGGTATCCCGGGAATTAAATGCCGGAATTCTCTTAAATTTTTTTTTTTGAAAATTATCCATTTAGCAACTCGTTTGTGCTTTTGAAAACAACTAATACGATTTGGGAGTTATTTTTACATGTGAATAGATGACGTCCTTGGTTTTAATTATTAATTAAATATGAAAGCCTGACTTCATTAAAAGAAAGGTTTAATAAACCTGATTAAACGGAAATTGTTTTTTATGAATATGCCACAATGATTATAACCGAATTCGAAGGGTGAAGGATTAAAGAATTTTGGTAAATTATCAATTGAACAATTGTTTTCGAAATTCTCGAATATTTGACTTGTAAATTAAAGAAGTCTCATAACACATTAACATAACACATATATATGAGTCGGCGTATTTCATCTGTATTTTATTTTAGAGGCGGTTAAAATTTCTCAGCTCTGACCTGTTCTTGCAGCATATCTATACATATAATAAAATAGTAACTCATTTCCGTCTGTCTGCTTTTAATTTGCGTTCGCATCACGTAAAAACTACTGGATGGATTTTATCAAACTTTTGTAAAGAGGTACCTAGGTATCCAGATCCTAATATAGGATACTTTTTTTCCGCAAAAATATCTTATTTCCAAGAAAAGGTGGATAAAACCCGTAAAAATACGCTTTCCAGTATAAAAGTACTGCTTAGTGCGGCACCTTTAATTTTTGAAAGTGAAATATTTGAAATACAGATGGCGCTGTGTTAACTGGGTAGTACGGCACCCTTAATTTTTTAAATGGGTTATTTTAAACATAGATGGCGCTGACAAAATATGGATTACTTACCGCCAAATAGCCAATTGAATAAATTTTGTATATTGTTGCAAAAACTTAATAGAAACGAACGGTTGTTTTTCTATAATTGCTAATTTTGCTTAGTTGTTGTAACGGAATTTTCTTAAGTTGCTCATATATGTACATATGTACACAGGTTGCGAGTAAATATTTATTTGATCCTGTACGTGAACATTGATTTGTAGATAAGTTAGAAAGTACTAAACAGTGTCGATAATAATTATTTATACAAAACTGCATAAAGTGTCTTTAAATTAAAAAAATTATTTGCGTGTTTAATTGTGAAAGATCCCATTGTTTAATAAATAAAACGTAACAATATTTTTAAGACGTGTACGTGTTGTTTGATTTGGTTATTTTGTGAAATACATATCTTGGTAATTGTGTGATTACATTATTTTTGTTATTTAGCGTTAATTTTTAAAATTTGGTAAGAGTTTATGGACTTGAGTGTGGCTATAAAATTCTGTTGTTGTTAGTTTCTTCTTCGTTGAGTTTCATAAAAGTAAGAGTCTTACAATTGATGTGGAATATTTTCAAAGCAAAATCGAGCAAAATGTTGTCAGGAAGACTACGACGTGGCGTTCACAGCTTTTCGGTATATAAAGCTTTGCTTTTTTTACATCCGAGGTATATAGCAACTTTGTAGAAAATGTTATAGAAATATTTTTGTATATTAACCTTCTAACTCACTCGCATAAAGGCATTTTGTTGCCTTATTCTTACCAATCGTAAAAATAAAACCCAATAAGAGAAAAATGTTAACCATAAAATTTTACTATATATGTCAGAACCCACCAAAAGCCAAATCTTAACACAAACATCAAAAACCAATAAAATTCAAGATTGCCCATTAAGGGTTAATTATAATTAAAATTCCAACGAGATCCTTCTTTCTGGCTTCATCAAAAATTTCCTCAACTCGCTCGTGTAGAATTTCTAAATTGACCTACGCTTTATTAATGCGGACCACTTCTATTATGGTCCCCTTTTCGACCCTCTTCCGTCCTCCATGATCAAAGAAGACCTACGCTTAGTGACACATGAGGACTGCTGTTAACATTACAGTTAATGTCAGTGTTATAATTGAAGCTTATAGCAAAGTAATCATTGGTTTTTGAAAAAGTAGCTAATATAACCAGCATACAATTCACTTCAAGCAGAGTGGTTTTATATCATTGAAAATGCATATGTTGAAAGTGTAAGTGTGAAAAATTTATTTACGCTGAATATTTTTTTATCTCAATTCGACATTTGATCTTAATTGCACCATAAGCCTGTCAGAAATGAAAAAAAAAATAATAATAATAATCAGTTACATTTTAATTTAAGCAAATCAGAGACTTTTTCAATATTTTATATTAAAAATTGAATGATTGACTCTAGCACAGCTTGTGTGAAGCAACATTTATGACCAACATATCTCTACTTTACTTACAGCGACAAGCCACACTTATTTCTAAATTCGTATAAAGTAATCTCTTTATAATAAATCAAAATTTTAATCAATAAGTAAATAAGTAAAATAAATTTTTTTATTAAAAATACGACACTTAATAACTTAAACATTTTCCAGCAACCGAGAGTATTCTTAAGTTTATTATCTCTAAAGCAGTTTAAATTAAAAAAATTATTGAAACTGGCTATTTTTTATTTCACAAGGTTAAAAAAAATAAATTGATTTATGATCAAATAATTTATTTTGATTTATGATCACACAATACAATACATTTAAAATTTATGTTGTGTTTAAAATTTATACAACCCAGCAAAAAATTGTTTCCTTATTTAAAATAATTTTTACAAATTTCTAAATTACCAACTTAATTCTTTAGAACCAATAAAAAGTATTTGCATTAAATTTTATCGCGTAATATACATTACGTAATCAATTCTGTTTAGGCTTATGTCTAGTAAAATCATTAAGTTAGTAATCCAGTTAGGAAGTCCTTCTACAAAAAATACGTAATTCCAAACTGAAATACATTTTATTAATAAAATTTTTTGGGAATTTAAACATTAATTATTTAATATTATGCTAATTACCCATAACGTCTTATAAAAAAAATGCAGTTTATTTGTTGGGGGAAAAGAGCTAGTCCCTATACGTATTTAACTGGTTGCTCAGGACAGATCATCAGAAAACCTTTTTCCTAATTTTCGAGAAGCCAAAAATACTCTATAAGTAATAAAATTCTACAAAACACAATGAGAATTATTTAATAGAATAATAATACAAATAGAATAATAATACAAATTATTTAATAGAATAATAATAGAATAATAATACAGAATATTAAAGCTTCAACAAAACACCAACAAACAAACCACGTTTTTATTTTTCCTTACAGTCCTTCTACAATTGGATGGTTTTTTGTCATCACTGAATGCAGACGTAAGGTGTGATAAAAGCATACAAAAGTTAATTTTGTTCTCGCAAGAGAATCGAAATAAAACAAGTGTTGCCAAGATTTGCACAAGCAGTTGCATATTTAGTTAATAATAAAATTTTTTGAGAATTTAAATATTAATTATTTAATATTATGCTAATTACCCATAACGTCTTATAATAAAAATGTAGTTTATTTGTTGGGGGAAAAGAGCTAGTCGTTTTGTCAATTTTTTTGCTGGGAAATTAAATGTACAGGTAGTATTACTCGAAACATAAAAAACCTTTCGAAGATTTAAAATTTTTCTAACATTCATTTGTTTTTCCTAATGTTCATGTTGTTGTTATCTTTTATTATAAATAGTCCTTACTCAAGTTTACCAATCTCCTGAGAAGTTATTTTACACAAACACTCATTGCAGTATACCCCTTTTGGTAATTTTCCTTTCGCTATTTTTCAAGCATATACATACCTGTATCTTCACAAAGATAATTTCAAACAATATGTTTCATATGTATTCACCAAAATGTGGTTAGGTGTCAAAATGTGTGTAAATTTGGCACAACTGATAAATGAAAAAATTTCTCTCTTTGCTCTTTTTTCACAAACTCATTCATTTACTCAAACACAAAAGCTAAAAAAGCCTTCAAGAAATGTACGTATTTTGAAAGACTTCTGGGTGTTTTTTTAACTTCTCATTTTATCTTTTTTGCACTCCCTATAGAATACAAAAAAAAATAACATGTTCTTTTGTCGATGGTTAATGATGTTTTAGAAATTCCTGACCATAAACTTTGCAATACAGCGTTAACCATCACCCCAACAAATGATTTTTTTTCCTTTCTTACTAAATTTTAGGAATTTAATGACCTCTCGTTTCTCCGAACATTTATTTGTGCATACGATATTCAGAATATAATAAAAAATTTGTTATATAGAAAACCGATTGATTAACAAAAATAATCAGTAGTTTGTCTTGTACTCATACTGACGTCTGTTACATAGTACTATCTTACACTTAAAAAATTATTTCAATAAATAAATAAAATAATGTTAAATGATTTGTTTTCTTACTTATAATTTCGGTCTCATAGTTGGAATTTTATTTCTAAGTCTTCCATCCCTTTTTAACCGACTACAAAACAGGATAAAATTTATTAATTAGAGTGTGCTGTAGTTCTAGTGGTTAGCACTTTAACTCCTAAAGTCGCAAGTTCAATACTCACCCTGGCAACATCGGTTTTTCTGAGAATTATTTATATTTACAATAATACATATCACAGCGACCTTTTTCGCCGGTATTACCATATACCACTAAATCGCCTGCGAAGTGATATTCGGTAGTATATTCTTTAGTTTGGTTACAGATTGGTTCCATTTAGATAATAATGTAATAAAATTGAAATTTAAAGGGTGGGCCAGTGTGATTTGTATGCATCTTTTAAACCGTAAATGATAGACTCCTCAAATTTTCACAAAGCGTTGATTACTAAAGATCACAATAGCAGAAAGCAATAAAAAGCATAACTGGTACCATCATGTTTAAAGCTTATGTAATTAGTGTACTTCTATGCCCACTACAAGGAAAAGTAGTACATACTCTCTAAATTTACGAAAAGTGTGTATTACTTTTTCCACTGTAATAAAGAGTAAAAAATTACATAAGGAATTAAGTGCGTCCCCAAAGAGCTCACTTGAAAACAGCTACATAGAATGTAGTTGCAGCAACAACAATTAGAAAAAAAAATCACGTGATTATCACGTGTGTAACATTATTTTTTTTAGCACAAATAGGCAGGCACTTGAAATTTTTCACAGAACGGCTTTATTTATATCCGCTATAAAACTATACAAATTAAATAAAAAGAGCCTCCGCCAAAGTTGTTTCTAAAGAAAATTTGGGGTTTCTTCCGCAAATCACTCAGGTATTCATTACCGCCCTTTGGACCATCAACATGCCATTTTTTTGTTTTTCAGTTGCCCATGTTGCCTTTTTTTGTGTTAGAATTTTTGGTCGGCAAATACCGTCGCTATCGCTTAAGTGATTCCAAATTTACAGCTTGGTCACCTTCTTTCCAATCATTCTAGCTAAACTTAAGCAAATTCTAATTGTGTTACTAGCTTATTTATAACGACACATTGTTATTTTTTGGTTTACGGATTAATTTTGTAATATTTTAAAGCCAGGCACTAGACATCGCACAGAGGGGTATTTTACCAATATAGCAGAACATTAGGCCAACAATTAATTTTGAGAAATGTAAAAATTTAAGTACGCAGCTCGACAGACAACAAAATTCTGCATCGTTTAGTGAATTTTCAAGGCGTTTGCTTGAGATTTGTTGTTTTGGGACACTGTTAAAGTCAGGAAAGTTGAGTAAATCGCATACGGTTTTATTCACTTTAAACGATTTTGAGAGGTTTGGTGGCTAAACGAACAAAGATTTTGTATTGATTTTTTTCTGTGAAAGGGTTTATTAGTAGCTACTTATGTTAATTTTTAGAAATTTTTTTTTTAATTTTTAATGATACAAAATTTTGTGCAAAATTAAAAAAATGTTTTTTTTTTGGAAAATTTTTGGTAAAAAAAAGTGAAAAGCTTTTTAAGAGTGATCTCCATCGCGATCCTAAAAATTTTATATGACACTACAAAATTTACGATCTCTTCTTTTATGCTGTAAAAAAAACGTTGCGCATATTTGCGCCATTTTTTTGCGATTTTTTGAAAATTTTAACTTTTTATGTTTTTTCTTATCTTGGATAGGTAAATACGAGTAAGAACCCCTTGTATATTCATAAAATGTTTTGGTTTTTAATAACTGAAGGTAGATGTTTTTTATTTAAATCATTACATCTAACACTGTTATTATCTGTACAAAAAACAATTTAAATATCAAAAGAGATATAGACGTACTAGATACCCTTTCTTTCGGATTATCTACTACTTTACACCTGTCATCTAAACTGTCAGAGAAAAAATGGCAAATAAAATCTGATGCGGACGCGAGGAAACAAAATAGCCAAGAAAAATTTAGAAGTGAATTAGGGCTAGTAGTGGGTGTAACAAAAGCTGGATTTGGAAACGCCAACGATGGTAAGATTTTTTCCAATCCTGAATTAGCTGCAGAAATAACTGTACATAACGCTGAAGAGCATTCAGATTCGGAAGAGGTCTTTGAAGAATCAGACGAAGAAGAACCATGGCACTCATCATCATCTTAGTGCAAAGGAGTAGTTCTTTTAAATAAATTAATTGTTATAATTTTAAATAAAATTTATCGTTACAATCATTAATAAGTTATTACTATAAATAAATTAATTATTTTCCGATAAATAAAATACTATAAAGTAACAAATTACAAAAATATTTTTTTAATAATATTCTTGGGAGACGGGGATTGGTTAGGCATTGGAAAGCTTAAAAATGAATATTTTTAGGAAATTGGTAAAAAATAAAAAAAAAATTTTTTCACAGGGACGTTTTGGGGGTGGGATTGGAGGAATACCTCCCCCTACACAAAAAATAAATTTTTATGGTTTTAAGAAGTATGTAATGAATTTCTTTGAATAATTGCAATATTTTTGCAAATAATATTTTATTTCACCGCCCACAAAAGCGGCGGTGCTAAAAATGGCATTTAAGAATCTCTTGAGATCAACTTTAAGTTTTTGAACATTCTTTGACCTTAAAAGTTGTAATTGCTAAACAAAATGACGGGAAAATTAAAAAAACTAGCATTTTTCAGAGGTAGGGTTTGTTCTTCCCAGGGGAACTTTTTTCTCCTTGGTGGTCCGATTTTTCTTATTTTTTCTAGCTTTGACAGCCTACGACCATAACAGATTTTTCTGAAAAGTTTCATTAACCTAGGGGCACTCAGTACATTTTCAGAGCCAATATAAGCTAAAAAAAAGTAATGTCCGGCTAGATTGGCAAAATACCCCTATGTGCGCTGGATGCACTGATTTTGATTTTGCAGTCAAAATCGTTTTATAATATTTTGTGGAGTGCAGAACTTTTTTAAGAACACTAACATAAATTACATAAATGACTTTTGACTACTGATCAATACAGAGTTAGAGTTATTTTGACCAACCAAACAAATGCAAAAATTATTTTTCAACAGTTTTTATACCGGAACTCCAGAAATTTGCGCTATTGATGAATTTTAATGAGGTTTTATTAGGAATTACCTTGGTAACTCGGTAAAAATATAGGATACTTTTTTTTTTAGCAAAATTAACTTATTTCCAGGAGAAAATGTACAAAAAGGAGTGAAAGTACGTAATTTTGCTGATCTAAAGGTACTGCAAATTTGACAGCGGACGCTATTTTAAACACTATTTACAGAACTCTACAATAATTTTAGAGTTGTACATAATTTTTAAAATTTTATAGTTATTATAGAGTTTGTTCCTGAATAACTACACAGGGATGGGTACCTCTATAACTGTAAGTAAGTAAAGTAAGAGTGTTAAAATTTGCTGTGGATTACTTTCGAAGCAAAATCGTACAATATATCAATGGATATTAATGTATTTGTTTTAACAATATTAGTGAAAGTTTTCCTCATTCGTGCGGTTTATCTTTGATACATTATGTTCAACTTTTTTGATACTTGCAGACTTCAGACTTCCTTTCAGTTTTCTAGAATTTTTGATTTGCATATTCTTAACTAAAACTCTCGATAGTGTTGGGGTTTGTAAATTATATATTTAAGAAATTGTAGTAAGTGCACAATATGCATTTGGATATATATATATATATATATCAGAATAAGTCAAGGTTTCCCTAATTGTAACCATTTGTCCTGTTCTTACTTAAGAACAAACACTATCGAAAACTTTTCTTTTGTGAAAAGTACAAAAATGAAAGTACAAAACTTTTTACTGTATAATTTATTCTCGTAGAACTTTCACTTTATTTTGGGAATTAATAAAAATATGGTTTTAAAAACAACACTTATTTTAATGCGAATCTTTTGTATGAATGACAGCAAAAAAGTTCTAGGCATTTTATACTCTCAAATTCGTTCATGTTGCCGGGAATTTTCCTTGCAATCAGATGTTTGTGTTTACAACTTGAAAAAATCTGTTTGGTTAATAATAATTAGAAAATAAAAATAACAATGTGAACGTCGCCGCGCGCCGTAACAAGTTTTATACTCATGTGAAATATAAATGTATGCCTTTATAATAGATTTGCGCTATTGAGTTTTGTTTTATTGCCAAAAACAAGTGAATAATTAATTTTGCGTAATTTCTACATTTATTTGACTGAGTGTAAAAATTTACAGTAAAGACAAAAAGATTTTTTTTAATATATTTTCAGATCAGGAAGGGTGATAAAACTGTATTTTTTGGCGAAAGAATAGAGAAAACGATTTTAAATTTTTACAGTTTCGAGTTGACTCTCTTTAGAGGAACAAGTGCGATATGTTTCATGATTGACTTATTTTATTTATTTAGTCTATAGATGAAATCCTTACAGACTATAACATGTGTTTTTAGCTTAAAACTTAAATTATTTAACGATAATGAATAATCAATAAATTAATGTAAACTATTAAAATCTTCACAAATTATCTTCCAATTCGATCTGCGTGTGAATAATTATTGTGAAAAAACTGGCTGTTAGCTTTGAGTTAATCGTCGAGAAACATTGGAAAATATATTAGAAATAAGGAATACGGCTACAATTTTTCCGTCAATTAAGTTGATTGACGTTTAACATTGTTCTGCGGCTTTTCTGCGTTGGCAATCTAATTAATTTTAGTCTGCAACGATAAGATAGCGACAAGCATAAAATTAGAAATTGTTTCTGAACTGATTCAATATGGGTACTTTGCACATTGTACTATTGAACCATATTCTAAAATTAATATCACAAGTGATGTGTATAACTGTTTTGTTATGTACGGATCACTGAACTCTTTAGCCCACTTTTAATGAACGCAAGTAATCTAAAAAGTTGTCTACCAATTACAACTGATGGTTTCCCAAAGTAGTGAGCTTCAGTTATTCATCAGTAGATTTAATTTCATTAAGTTTGTATTGCACCATTTTTATTAAATAAGATTGGTCAAGGAATATAAAATAGAGATTTAAAATAGAGATTTAAAATAAACATTTAAAATAGAGATTTAAATGTAAAGTTTAAAAATAAAATATTTCTGTATTTGTTGGCATGTTATGAAAAACTTGACATATGTAACCTACTGTCTTATTCTCCATAATCTTTAACTTACAAAAAATTCTAAAGCTTGTGCAAACTTCTATTAAAATAAGGAAAACTTTGGAGCTCAACTCAAAAATATCTATATTTGCCACTTACTTTTTATGTAAAATAAATTTATGTAAAAAACAAATATGCTTTTTTAAATTTTGGCTTTTTGTTTACTTTTTAATTAAGTCCAACCGTCTTAACAAAAATGAGCATTTAATATTTTATATTTTTATTTTTTTTTTATAACTAATAGAAGCTTAGTTGGATGTAAGCGCAAAGTAAGTAGCAAACAGTAAAGAAATATTCTGCCATTCCCTATTACCAGTATTTTATAAAATTTTTTTAATTAAGTTCGAGAAAAAGAAACCTAATTCCCAGTGTGTAGACTTATAAAGTTATTGTTTGTACAAGTTGACAGCTGCTATTATACATGTGCTTGTGGTAGTGTATTTTGAAAAGACAATCAAAAAGGAAATCAAGAAAAAAAGGTACAAGATGTAAAAATAACTTTGCTGTTTGTTAAAAACCTTAAGCTATTTAGAGAATACCTGTATTTACAAGTACCTGGCTAGAGAAAAGACATAAAATGTTATTAAAGTGTTATCGAAAAATCACAAAAGCTGTCAAGGTACAAAAAGGATAAAATACATTGAATAAAATAAACAGAAAAATAATTCATGCGTACATATGTATTGCAGACCAGAAGACAAGCACACAAATAAAATCAATATCTATAAATAATTTGAAAGGTCTCAGACGAAAATATAAAAAAAATAGAAAACAACCACCGTCGAGTAAAGTGCTTTTTCTTTCAAATTATAATTTAAATAATGAAAACTTTTAACATTTAATAATAAAAAAGAGTAATTATGTCGGCCTATTAACTAAGTGGTTTTTATAAAACCTTTTAAAGTAATTAATCTTAATTAAGCTTATTAGTACAAATTTATTGTATTTTTATTTTTTTTTTTTTTTTTGCAAAAAAAAGTAACTTGTAATTGAACTAAAAAAAAAACTGTAAAAATGTTTTGGATTCAGGAAATGAACGAATATATATATAATAAGATTCAATCGGGAGTGGTAAATTTGAAAAGTAATATGTGAAAATATTTTTGCCTGGTACTATTAAAATTTATTAATATTGGACAAAGCAAAAACTTTCTTCTCATTTCGATATCAGTGCTTTTAACGGGCGAAATTGTTAGAAGGGAACTTAGGCTTGTTTTCACATTTATGTTTCTGTACGAATTAAAATTTACCGTATATTTTCGAAATTTTCGAAAGTTTAACCCCCATATGTATAAAAAAAATAAAATATATTTGAAATCTATTTTAGAACAATCTTTTTAACAAGAGTTGTTGTAAATTACATTTCAAATAATTTTTATTTTTTATAAATATGGGGGTAATTATTTTACAACTATAATTTTTGCACCCATGTGCAACATTATATGTCTAGGGGTCGCGGGTCTAATTATTGCAGTATCTTTCAAAGTAAATAAAGTTATAAATATATAAAATGCACCTTAAAATATAAGGATAATTCAAAAGTAATCATATAAAAATTTTTTTTTTAATTTTAATATACGAGTAAGAATTTCTATATTAAATTTTAGAACTAGTATTAAATGTTTCGCGTTTAGTTTCTAAACTTAACAATATGTTTACAATTAGTTTTATATACCTACATACATATAGTTGTCATTTCACAAGATTTTTTTAAAAACATACGAAAAATATCAAATCTTGAGTGGAAAAAAGGAAAAGGCTAATGCCCGTATTCATAACCAGCTGTGCCCACACACGTTGTGTGCGTCCTGACAATATTTTGTTAGATTTTGCAACACAAAATTTTAAGACTCTTACGTATTTACTTTATATAAAGGTACCCTTCCCTGGATAAAATTCTAAAATTTATATAAAATTCTAGAATTCTAAAAATTATTGTAAAGCTCTGTAAAAGGTGTTTAAAATGCTAAATAGTCCAACTATTTATTTTATTTATTTATTTATTTATTTATTTATTTATTAATATTGATTTTCTAATACAACAAGACATATAATATTATAAATTAGAGTGTTAGAATCAGAGAAGTCAAAGTTTTCAAACTTAAAATGGACAATTTAGCAAAAATTACATTGATAGTTAAACAAACAAAATAATTAGATTAATAAACAAGAAAAAAATAAACTAAAATATTAAAGGTAAAATGACATAACTAATAACAAGTTTCATAAATATAATAATAAAGTTTTATAGTTTTTTAGTGTATATGAAAAAAATAAAATAAAGGGTTATGATTTTAAATAGTCATTAAGTAGTTTCCTAAATTTTATTGCACTGGTGGTGTTTTGAAGATAATTAGGAAGTTGATTCCAGAGACGTATGGTGAATATGAAAAATTGGCATTCGGACGCATGGTTTCGATGGCGTAATTGAATAATATTTCTACCTCTTTGGGATCTAGTAAATCTAAGGCGTTTAAATAAATATTCCGGCTCTTTAGTCACAATAATTTTATGGAGAAAAATTAAGCATTTAAATTTTAATAAATTATTGAAAGACAGATCCATAAAACGGAGTGAGAATTGTGTAACTCTATCGAATTTTTTTAGACCATAAAAATAACGGACGATGTTGTTGTGTTAAGTTTTCTCATATCTCGAGAAGAACAACCGGAAAAAATTTCAACTCCATACAATAATGTGGTGTGAAATACTGTGTAGCCCATAAACTGCGCAACTTGCTATAAACCTTTCCGCAGGCTTGACTTATATGATTCGACCAAGTTAGTGTCCTATTGAAAGTCACACCCAAGTTTTTTGCAGTGTTCACTAATTCGATTTTCGAACCATCAATAGAAATATTGATCTCGTTTTCAAATCTAATTGAATTTTTACATATAATAAGAAAAACAGATTTTTTGGGGTTTATTTTTATACCATTAGCAGAAACCCAATTGGAAATTTTATCTAAGTCAGAATTTAGTTCATTTATCTTTGAAGCCAATGATTCATTGGTACTACTAATGTATAATTAGATATCATCAGCATACATCTGTATATTTGAAAAACTCAGCTAAATGGGAAGGTCATTGGAGTAGAGAGAGTACAACAATGGTCCAAGAATAGAGCCTTGGGGTACCCCTCTAGTCACAGGTATCGAACGAGAAATCTGATCATTGTTAACAACCGATTGTGTTCTGTCATTTAGATAGGACTGAGTTAGCCGCAAAGCTGGTAAAGAAAACCTAAATTGATTATGTAATTTCATGCTCAAGATCGAGTGATGGACAGTATCAAAAGCCTTTGTATGGCCCAATAATACCAGAAACGAAAAATTGCCATCTAGATTACCTCTTATATCTTCTACTACGTTTGCAAGTGCTGTTATACAGCTTCGTTGAGGTCTGAAGCCAGATTGACAAGTAGTCAACATATTGTTTTCATTTATGTAAGAGTAAATTTTTGAATGTAGAATACGTTAAAATACTTTCGAAAAGTAGGGTAGTATGGCTATAGGGCGATACTCTGTTCCAGATTTTGGTATAGGGACAATCTTAGCATGCTTCCAAACTTTAGGGAATATACCTGTCATAATGATATTATTAAAAATATTTGTTATATATTTCACTATCCATGGTAGGATAATCTTTACGAAGCGTGGATCTACGCCATCTAAACAAACCTCGTTAGACCTCATTTTACAAAAAGCCTCAACAACATCAAAAATCTCAACGGGTTGAAGGTTAAATTCGACAAGGTTATCAGGAATATTGTAGTTTAGATTGTAAGAATCGGAGTTTACATTTGGTTGAAGAATATTTACAAACTTCTCATTAATTTCGTTAACATCGACGTTTTCTACTCTACGTGTAGTTTTCCCAATTCCAATGTCTCGAATATGTTTCCACTTTTTTTTACTGTCAGTGGCAAAATTAAACTTATTGTGGTAATATGCGGTCTTATCATGTTTGATTTTCTTTACAACAGCCTTTCTCGCTTGACGGAACTCGGTAAAGTATTCAGCAGTCTTATATCGTCTCCACAGAAAATGTAAACGATCACATTGTGCTATTAGTAATTTCGTATTGTTAGTAAACCATGGTTTAACACTTTTACGTGGTTTTATTGTAGTTATGGGAATGCGATCATTATATATCTTGACAATCATATCATTAAGAAACACTACTTTTTCATTTACATCCGGTGTATGGTATATAACATCCCAATCAGTATTTACGATGTCATTATGTAAACTTTGGTAATCTATATGTTTGAAATTACGATAGGTAAAGCTGTGAACCTGCTCTTCTAAAAGAAAATTATATGAAATGAAAATAGCATCATGTTTCGAAAAAGACGCTGCAGATAATTGCTCATAATGCAATACATTATGTAATTTGCTGACAAAAAATAAATCTAACAATGTCGAGGAGGTAGTTGTATAATGCGTGGGGTTGGAGTTATTAACAGATCATAATCCAAAAGTTAGCATGGTATCACTTAGTTCATTTGTTACAAGCAAATTACTGTTAAAATCACCTGCTATTATAACATTAGAATATCTTACAGACAAAATTTCTAATTTCTCAATTAAACTGTTTAATTTTATATTTTTATTCGGTCTGTAGACACATCCAAGTAAAATTTTACTATCGTAAGAAATTAATTCTATAAAAATGTATTCTATTTGATCACCTTCACAAGAATTCATTACAAGTTTACCTGAAATATGATTCTTTATATAAATTGCAACACCACCTCCATTTCCGGATCTATCACACCTAAAGAGGCGGTAGCCTTCAACACCAGGTATACCATCACTCAATTCCGTATTGATCCATGTTTCCGAAACACATATGGCATCAATGCCAGAGTTTTCAAAAAGGTAACGGAACTCGTCAATTGATATGAAATACACTTAAAGCATTATGACGGTTTGCTAGTATTCTAACCAAGTTAAAGTTTCCATCTCTGGAATAAAGTGAATTAAAAGAGCTTGTTATGGTAACTGTTTGAAATAAAATTTAACACCTCGCAATAAAAATAAAGAAAACTACGATCTCTTGAGTTCAAAAAATAAATAGTTAACTTAAGAAAAGTTGTATAAACTAATTTTTTACTAATTTTAATTAAAAAAAAAAATAAAAAGATTTTTAGTTAAAAAATAGTACAAAAACATAATTTTGTCATTCACGAAAAAGATTTTCAAGATCTTCCATAGATTCCAGGAGAACAGGGTCTTCATTATCAGTCTTTTTAACATAGGTAAGGTGAAAGCAGATTTAATGTTTTTATTTGTTTTCTTCATGTGTAAAGCAGCCTTAAAAATTTTGTGGTTTCTGGGGGTTAAGTCTTCATTTATGTAAATGTATATGTCACTGTCAAATCCAGCATGTCTGAGACTAAGATTGGACCGATTTTCTCTGCGAAATTTTGCCACTGATTTCAACAGAAAGTTTTTTTCGAATGGGGAGTGTAGTTTAACGACAACGGTTTCTTCTTTCGGATTATATGCTTTGTGATTTTTATAAATTTTTTTCAGTCTATAAATGTTTTCGACATGGGGAATTTGAATTTTTATAGTATTACAAATATTATTAAAAATGCCTTGTAAATTTTCATTTTCGTAATAGGGTATCCCAGTAATTCGAATACTACTGGCAACGACTGAATTTTCTTGTTTATAAATATTTCTTTTTAACTCTACCATCTCTTTCTTAATTTCTTGAATTTCCAAACTCTTTGCTTCTAGTTATTCGACTCTTTCAGTAATAGAGTTCAATTGATTTTTAACAACATTTATTTTTTCTTCAATAACACAGAGAATTTTTTCTTCACTTTCTTTAATCAGGTTTTTTATATATTCAAAGTGCTTCTCTTCACTCTCTCTTATCGAATTTTTTATTACATCTGAAGTAATGTTTTCGTTCTCACGTATTAAGCTTGTAATTTTTTGAGTAATTAAATATTCACTCTCTTTGATCAAATTTCTAAAAAAAGTTCTATCACTACTAGTTAGTCGCGGCGCTTTATTGTAATTTTCGAGAAGAGTTTCTTGATTTGAATCCTGATGTGATTCTCTTGCTCTTTTTGCCGAGTCGCTTCTTGTTTCCATATTTGTTGTTATTGTTTATTATGGTTTAGGTTTTATATTTTTCTTATTTTTTATTTTTACTTATAATTCTTTTGTTTATTGTTTATGTTTAAAGATTTGCGATTACTTTATGTAAATATGTATGCAATTTAATTTGTAAATTTTATTAAAAAAAACATAAATGATGAAAAATTAAAATTGTTTTTATATAGAGATTTTTATATATTTTATTTTGATGCAAAAATAACTGAAAAACAACTTTTTAAACAACGATTAAAAAAACAAAAATGCGGAGCTATTTCTGAAAGCGTCCAATCAGCGAGAAAGCAAATTAAATGAATTTTACATACAGATGAAATTTGAAGTCTGCTTATTCTATCTAAGAGAGAATAATTTAAATTACAATTTAGGCGATTAATAATTAAGAAAAATTCGAAAAATTTAATTTTAGACACCAGCAGAATGCAATGCATTTTCTAGACAGCTACGTCCGTCATCAGCACTCTTTGTATCTATCTATTTTTGGTGTTTAAAATATATTAATAACAATGTAATTCCACAAAGTAAAAATACAAATCAAATACAAATTTTATTCAGTTGGCTAATTAACAAAAAGTAATTCATATTTTGTCATTATTTTAAAACATCGCCATCTATTGCGCAACCATGTTTAATATATCCCGCTTTCATTTTATATTTTGTCATTATTTTAAAACAGCGCCATCTGTTGGGCAGCCATTCTTAAAATATCCCGCTTTTAAAAATAAAAGATGAAAAAGAAAAGAGAAAAAAAAAACGGCGTACTTTTACTGCTTTTTCTCCACTTTCTCTTGAAAATAAGATATTTTTTGGAGAAAAAGGTATCCTCGATAGGAATCAGTATACGATACACAAAATTTTGTTAAAATCCATCCAGTAGTTATTACGTGATGTGAACATAGACAGAAAGATAGACAGAAAATGCGTTACTGTATTTTTATATGTGTTGATAAATAAAACTTACTTAAAATATATTTTATAAGAAATTTTGTATGAAAAGTTTGTTCTAAAATAAATTTCAAATATATTCTCTTTACTAGTGCATTTTACCCGGCGTTGCCTGGGTCCACCCTTAGAGCCCTTTTAATGATTAACCTTTTCCTGTTTTGACCACCTTGAAGGTTCACTCTCAGAGAGTGCATACATCTCAACAACAGCATCACAGTTTGGGTTCAACCAATCGAGGAGGTGATTAAGGAAACGCAAAGAAAAAAGCAACACATACCTATGATACAACGCAGGTGTTTTTTAAGTGAAAACTCGAATGGTCAGCGCACAAATAAAATTACGATCGAAGCAACGGCTGAAAAGATTCAGCTCAGCATTACAATTAGAAAGACCGAATGTCATTATACACATAAGACACAACTTTTCAAGTGACAACAAAAAATCATAATATGGAACCACTGGACCGATTTTGTGCAAACTTTACACAATCATCCCCAACATACCCTAAAATTTTGGGTAAAATCGGTCTACCTGTTTCCTCAGTTAGTGGTGACATCAAAGTGTACACTTCTTTTTGTATATATAGATTATGAATATAGGTATAAATGTGTAGGCATGTTTTATATTTAAACAGTGTTTTAAAGCGTTAGTTTGGCATCAATAAAAATACGTTGTATTGATGTAAAATTAAAAACACTGCTTAAATATTGAAAAAGAATAAAAATAATAAGACGTGTTTATCGTGATATGTGTGATAGTACTTTCAGTAGGATAACACAAGAGGAACAAATTATGTTAGTATTTGCAAAATCATTTGAATAAAGTATTTGCTTTGCATCAGTTGCGCTGATAAAAATGTGCGAAGGTTTTTGAGGGATTTTATAAATTATCTTAAAAATTGCAATTTAACATTACTAAACAAGTGTATAAAAGTACATAAAATATAATCTAAAAATGCTTTTATTTCTTAAAAAGCCATGTAAAAATATTTTCATGGTCATTGATTAAACGCCACTATATATTAAAAGAAATTTTTTCTTATTATGTAACCATAGAGCACATTCAGACCGCACTAAGCTCTCAGAAATCAAAGACTTTTGCCAAAAAAACTAAGTCTAATAATGTGTTGGTAGAAAAGATTGTATAAGCTTTGGGTAAAAGAAAATTCCCTACAGCACCTAATCTTTACATAGTGAATAAAATGTTTTGTAAAAAAAAATATATTTTTTGGACATTAATTTTTAGATGTTAAATTAAATATTTATTTTACTTTTAAATGAAAATATGAATTTAGAATTTTATAATATTTATATATTTATGTTTATATTGTAAAAATGAGTTTAGTACTGCAGTCTATTAACCTGCCAAAGAAATGAAAATAAATACATACACAACTCCATTTTTTTCGTTTCATGACAAAAAACTTAAGTACATGGTGAAGGAATCTAAAAGTGAAATGTATACGGTGGCTTACAGCTTGTAGTATACTTTATTTAAAAGAATATGGTAGCATATGAAGAATAAGATATTTAAGTTCAACCCAAAAACTTTCTTTGTTTT
The DNA here is from genome assembly GCA_949628195.1 of Phasia obesa. Taxonomy (NCBI): domain Eukaryota; kingdom Metazoa; phylum Arthropoda; class Insecta; order Diptera; family Tachinidae; genus Phasia; species Phasia obesa. Next base: position 111,831,973 of record OX451218.1, read on the forward strand.
TAAAAATTACTTTTTAACAACTTAAAAATGAGAAAACAAAAAGTGATTTTTTTCATCTCAGATGTTATTTTATATACTTACTTCTCTATGTAACCTTATAGCAACAGAACTTTATTTATCATGGTTTTATTCTATTTTTAGAAATGCTTGGCATTGATGTTTTTCTGATTTTGTTACTGCACAAACAATTTTGCGTTGAAACTATTCGCCGCAAAAAGACTGCAGAAAATAAGCTGTAAGATAAAAAAGAAGTATTTAAATGATGCCATATTTTTATTAAATTCCTATTAGTTTCGTTACTGCATTTTATATGTTAATTATGTTAATTTATGTTAATCCCACATTATTATGCACAAAACTTAATATGTTAGATATGAAGCTCAGAAAATTTGGCAAAAAAACCTGAAGTATAAATTTATTAATTTTTACAATTTTTCTTTTAATTTTTACAAGATACAAAAACTTTTTATTAAATAATTTCTAATTTGCCCCTATTCGAATATAGAGTCTTTGCATAATCCAAGTTTCTACCAAAATTCTGCATAGCATAAAAACTTGAAATATTTTACATATAATGCCCCTATTACGGTTTACAACTCAACTCAGTTGCGTTGTCTAAAAGACAACTTGAAAGACAACTGCTACTGATGAGTTGTAATTTGAAACAACTGCTACTGTCGAGTTATAATTTTTTTTTAACCTTTTGTTAACTGAACTAACACAGGGTCGTAAACGGTGAAACTACAACAGAGTTGTAACACTATTTAAATTCAACTTAACATTTTTTGACAAGTTGAGTTGTAATTGATAATACCAAATTGTAAAATTTCAACTGAAGTAGAGTTGAGTTGTAAACCGTAATAGGGGCCTAATTCAATGATTTAACCTCAACATTTTTATTCACATTTACCTTGTACATAGAGATTACCTTATTCCTAATAATCACAATATTAAAATATTTATTTTGAAGAAAAAACTAAAAGTCTTTCAATGAATTTTGCCAAAAATTGGCTTTCTTAAGCTCCGGTACGGATGATTACGAAAGTTTTGGGATACCTAAAAAGCACTTAAGAGTTCCTTTGCTTCTAGGGCTTTGTCTTTGCGTTTAGTTTTTTTTTATAGATTGTAAACATTATTATTGTTTTAATATTTTATTTGGGTTCTCAGTCTCAGTCCCAAAGACTTTGCGTGTTATACAATACCGAGTGAAGTTCTTCGTTACTATGCTCGATAATAAAGTTAGAATACAATTTTTAACTTACTTTGACATTTAATAAATAAATAACTTTTTATCAATTTCCTGATAATAGTAGCTTTAATTTTGGGGACTTTAATATTTCTTCCCCGATTGAATTTGAACCTCAGTTGGTTACTAGCAAATATACTGTAAAAAAAATATTATTACTCAAATATGTTAATTTGTTTAAAGTATAATGATGATGAAAAATATCAATTTGACGGAAATCATTAGAAACCCAATAGGCGGTTATAAATAGCCTAGAAAAGAGTACCAATTTAAACATAAAACAAAATGGAATTCAAAATTAATTATATTTATACAATTAATTATATGTATATCACATATTCTTTAAATGGTGCCCATTAGTAAGCAATATCAATATTCTTTTTTAGAATATTCTCTCGAGTATGCTACACAATTTTGTTTAATATTAAATTTTCACAAATAATGCACCAAAGTTTTCCTTATAAAATTAATAAAACTGAAGAACTGAACTTAAAATAAAAAAAAACGAACCAGAATAAAATGAGTAGAAGTTTGTTTTTCTTTAGTCATGTCAAAGCCATAAATCACTAGGGAAATTCTAATTAAAAAGACAACTTATAAACATTGAAACACTCACACAAGTAAAAGCAAAGGGGAGGAAGTACTTGCACTCAGTATATAATTTGTAATAAAATAATAAAATTTTAAATTTTAAGAGAAATGTTAATAAAAGCTTAAAACATGCTTAATACAAAAAAGAATAGCTTATGAAAGGACTATATCAAATAATTTAGAAAAATTTTATTCAACACATTTGTACATATATTTAAAAAAAAAATCGATAAGTTTTTTCATTAAGGTACCTGCTTTTTGGCTTATTAATGCTGCAGTTGAAACCACATCTTAGTTTTTCTTACAAAAATTTAAAATTCTAAACATAAGAATACAATTTACCAACCTTAATTCTAAACATTACACAGTGGGTAAGAACCAATACAGTATGGAAATAAATTGGGTGGTTTTTGCTACTGGTGCGATCCAGACAAAATTATGGGTGGGAACAGTAGCATAATATTAGAGTTACAGATGTATTTTTACAGACATTTTAGGAGCGGTTTAGACATGTTTTAGTTATAGTCGAATTCATTGTGTTGTTTATTATTTATCGGAAACAATTACAATAAGCCCACCCTATAAACCCTCTAAGTCATGAGTGTGGAACTTTGCATATTATAGCTAACGAATTATGTGCATTCGAGTATTGAAAATTCCTAATTGTGTCTGCTCTGGTTTTTTTAATTTTCCTTTTGCAGTATAGGTAAAGTAGAGTAATCGTGAAAAAATCGACCTGGGGATTTTGGGGGATTTATACGTTTTGAGGGCTCCTGAGACCATTTTAATTACTTTCACTATGATATCTGTGTACATATCATACCGTTTGACATATCGAAATGAAATTCAGTACGTATCTTTGGTATATGGAGATAGAAATTTTCATTTAACTTCTTTCGAAATTTCGACCGGTATCGAATGCCGTAATTTAGTCCGACTATAATTTTTGGATCTAATCGAAAATTGGGAGCTGTAGTTTAATTGACTCCCCAAACCGAAAATAAATATTTTGTCGATTCGAATATATTTTAAACTTTTATGCCCTTATGCCAAAGAAGTGTATTTTAAGACAAAATATCCATAATTTTTTTTTTTTTTTATCATACAGTAGACTTGAAATATACTTTATTTCTTTTGCATAAGGGCATTATATATTATATCCATGAAAATATATGTTTCCATAAGGTATGGTTGAGTGTTGGTCACTCCAAATTAATTTATATTTAATATCTTTAGACAAAATATTTTATAAAAAGAATTTCTAAAAAACCCAAACCAAAAATAATTGACTTTAAAGCCCAGTATTCTGTTAATTTTTTCATGCGGAATGCTGTCGAACTACATACATACATAAAATATTTGTATGAAAAAGTCATGAAAAAATGTTGCAGAAAAAATGTTGTGGAAAAACATTGAAATGTTTCTGGCAACATTTTACAAAAGCTGTGAATTAAAGCAAATGGGCATTATTTTATGTGAATTTTTTTGTAGAATTTTTCGTGGAAATTTTTGTAAAACAATATGGTATATTTAAAAGCAATAAAATCGTAAAATTCTTCCAAATCGCGAGAGAGATACCATATTTTAATGTCAAATTTCCATCGAGAAATAATAAATGTTGCTCAACATTTTTCACAAATTCGAACAGTGTACTAGTCTTAAGGAATAAAAATTTAATTGTATTGTTATTGATTTTTTACCAATCATATGCAAAAAGCAACATCCTTCCTTTAGCTATTATTAAAAAATATGAAGAAACGTGAAATGCTTTAAGAAATTGTTTATAAGTTTAGGAAGTTAAAAGTTCTTTGATAATTGTTTAAATTTCGTTTTTTTTTTTCTTATCTTCGACTCAAAAGCGGTTTAATTTCTTTCCATAAAAGTTTAAGTAAATATTATTATAAGATTAACAGTAAACCAAGTAACCTTTTCGTTTTTTGTTACACTTATGTCAATATCATCAAGTCCGGATGATATTCTAGCACTGCTCCTGACGCTTTCAACACTTTTTATCATGCTAATAAATTTCACCCAATGGCAATTTGTTCTGCACTTTCTAAGGCGATTTAAATGGTGACTTGCTAGCATTCCTTTCGGAAATATCCAATCATTCGTAAATCGTACAGGCTAAATAAAGAAAGAAAGTGGCTCTCGATATTTAGAAGGCATTTGATAGAATGTGGCATGATGCACTTCAATCAAAATTTATTGCTTTTATTGATTTATATCGACTTTTCTCAATTAGCGAACTATACACTGAACCAAATTTCGTAGGTAATATTAACGAAAATTTAAAATAGTTAAATCAACAAAATTTTTATTCTCTTTGTTTATATCTCTATACGGGTTATTCATATAAACTAATTTTATTTAAATTAACAGAATTTCTTTTGTTAAAAACATATTTTAATAAAATTTAAAAAAAACTCATACAAACTCAAATACAATTCTTTTAAATTAGCAAAAATTTTGTTAAAACAGTAGTTATATATTAGAGGAAAAACAACACATAAAATTAGTTAAATTTACTTCCCTAAAATAAATTAATGTTACCAATTTATCGGTTGATTTCACAAAGTTTTCATTTCATTTACTAAGTTGTTTTTTTTTAATTTATTTTTGAAAATAATTTAATTTATTAAAATGAAAAAAGAGCTGTGGAATAGAAGAAATTTCGCTCAATTTAACTTCAGAAAAATTATTTGAGCTGACGTGAAAAATAGAAAATTTGTTCAATTTAAATTTTTCAAAAAAAAAATTTATTTTTTGTTAGCTATAAACGAACATACTTTTCTTCAATTCTACACCCCATTTTAATGTATCTAGTTCAATTTTTAGTTCAGTGTATGACTTATTATATATTAAAATATTGTATACAGTATATTCTGTCTACCCAGTTGAGTTGTAAGAGAGTTAAAAAATTTCATTCCTTTAGATAGAAGATGTGATCGAGGGAGACATACGTAGAAATTTAAGGCAGACATTTTCACTACTACGCACCTGGGCAATTTAAGTTGCTAAGAAATAGCCGATTTTTTAAATATTTTTATTTTGACCTACTGTGCTAGCGAATGTTTATGCATTTGTGTTAATATTATGTTGGACACTTGAAAATAAAATATTACATCCAACACTTACAACAGCTACTAACACTGTTGCACTGCCACAATAACTGCTGGTACTCTGGCTCTGCCACTTCAATTACTACAAGTATCGTCACAACGATGCCTTCACCAAAAAGACCTTGATAAAGGTCTAAAAACACAGAATAAATTTGTTTGCTTTGTCGCTGCATTTATTCATTTGTTTGCATAACAAAAAATAAATACTAGACTCTTTTCAACGGATTTTCTTGTTTTCGAGCTTTTGGTTGTGTACAATAATTTGCTGCAATATGTTTAGTATATGTATGTATGTATGTATGTATGTATGTATGTATGTATGTATGTATGTATGTATGTATGTATGTATGTGGTTGAGGGTATAAGTGTGTGTATAGTTTTTGGTTGGTTTTCCTGTCATTTGTTAAATTGTTAGTAACAAACAGGTATTTTGTGGTTTCCTGTAGCGTCAACGGCAGCCGCTGCTGTTGCTGTTAATTTATTTGTTGTTGCCATTGCTGATGCCTTAAAGTTAAATAAGTGTTGATGGCATGTTTAAATTGCTATAATTTAAAGCACATACATACATATATTTGCAAATGAAGATTACATTTTTGAAGCTAAAAAAATAATTTAAAGTAGCTTAAGGAAATTAAACTTTAAAAACATATTTATTTCATTTTATTTTTAATAATTTTATTTTTACGTAAATCAAAATGTGACATACTGGGATTTAAATATGGTTTTTAATTTACGTTTTGCTATGGTTATGTTTAAGAAAAAATTCCACAAACTTGATTGATAAGGCTTAAGTTGGTTTCTATGACTATTTAGCTAATTAAAAATGTAAATTTTTCTGACATCCCTTTTTGTTTTAATATTTAATTCATGACATAAGTCCGATGTCCTTCAATGTTTTTAATATGCTGTTGAAATTATTTATGCAATTTTTACTATACAGAACAAATGAATGCCAATGACTTCATACAACAATAATAGTGAGAAAAAAACAAAACCCATGCATATTATCAAAATATACAGAGGACTTTTCTGATATTGTGATAATACAAAATTTTGAGTTTCTGTGGAGACGAATAATTCCAGGAAATGTATAATTTTAACTATGGGTCTATAGTTCTCTCTTATAATATCAACAAATTTGAATTCCCGCAATCTTGCTTCCTTTTCATCATCTTGTACATCTCAAAGAAAACTTTAAAACATAAATTTATTGTAACAACTAAACAAAAGTTGCTTTCCCTGTTAACTGAAAGTTGACTGAAGCAACAACAAATAAATAATGCATAAAGCAAAACAAAGAAAAAAAACACAAAGGAGGATATGCTTTACCAAAAAATTAATAAATATCTAAATTTTACTGCAAAATTAAAAAATAAAACTATTACTAAAAACTCAAAGTTTTACCAACACACTATAATTTTGATAAAAAATGGAAGTTTGTAACTTAAAAAAAAAATATAAATTTTCCTAAAAATTTAAATTTTTTAAAGTGTAAATAATTTTCACTCTTTTTACCAACATTTACAATTTTGTCAATAAAAATTACGCAAAATATTACTCAGTCTAATATCGCAGTATGGTACTCTTGATATAGTTATTCATGTAAAGACACGTGACAACTAGTTGCTGGCTCCAGGATTGTTGCTAAAAACAAATAAACCGTAAGATTATTTTGGGAAACGTTATAATAATTTTTATTTCTTTCCTAACCTTGTACTACTGCTCAGAATTATTGTCTTGCCTGCCCAGATGGAGCACTCGTGTCTTAGTCCTCTCAATCGGAGAAGAAAAACGGTTAGATCCTCAAATAAATTATAAACAAAACAACTTTAGTAATAGATGTATGTATATTTAACTTTGTTCACACATACATAGGATGTCATTTGCATAAATCTATCGTTCATAAAGATTTTAATATAAAAAACTTTTAAAATTCTACAAATAATCTTTCCACTTTTGTTAAATCTTTTTTTCACAATCAAAAAAATTGTTAATTTAACTCTTTTAATTAAATAGGAATGTATATATTTAAGATTCCTTACATATATAGTATATGCATTCATTTTCAAAACATTGAAGCCTTTGCATCTTTTTATGATAAACTTCAATCCAAAGAGAACAAAAACCGCTGTAGCGAATGATTATTTTCAATTCTATTTAAATGTTATTTATAGCCCGTTCAGGCTGCCACGAAATTAAGTCATTTCGTGATTTCGGCCGAAATCAAGTTGAAATTACGTAATTTCACATACATTTTACCATTGCCCAAATTAACGCATTCTACTTAATTTCGTCGAAATTAACTTGAAATTACGATAGACAACGCTGGTTTTGTAGAAAAAGCTACTTTTTTTGCAACCATGTCCATATTTACAACCTAAAAAGTCCGTTTTGTTTGAAAAAATTTTAAAAGCCAAATGAAATAATGGAAATGTACATAATTGTACATTAATTTTGTTGTAGTGTTGCTTTTAATATTCGTGTATATTTTAAATCAATCCGAAAGTATTGTGCAAAAGCTATTTGCAAAAGAATTAAATTATAGAAATGCAACTAAGCGTGATCAGGTGTTTGCGAAATTGACTCAAATGTCAAAAAGCCCAGTATAAACACTTTAGATTTCGTTCGTAATTTCAGCTCGAAATTACTTAATATCGTGGCAGCCTGAATGGGCTATTAGACGTCATGTTGTGTTTTTCGTTACACATTTTCTACAATACATTGTAGAAAAAATGCAATTCATTGTAGGAAGTTCACATTGCAATGTGAATTTCCGTCTGCTTATTTAGTTTAATTAAAGAGAAAATCTGTTTTTTAAAATCATACTATGTGTTTTATCAATAAGCAAACAAAATTTGAATTTAAAAATTTTAAAAATTTGTTTTTAGTTGTTTCTAATATTTATAATTGTTTAGTTATTAAAATTATTAAAACATAATACTAAACACATACTAACCACAATTAATAATAATTTTTGCAAAAAAAAAAACCGACTTCAAAACAGATAGAAGGGCACCAATTCTAAACTAAAGATGTAAGAAGTAATCTGTAAGAATTAGATTTAAACCAAATAAAAGATGCGCCAAAATTATAGGGAAAAAAATTAAGACTATTACTGGTTAAAAGTTAAGCTATTTTCACCAGTATCCGTCTTGTATGGGGACACCATTCAAGCGTCTGTCTATAACGGTTTCAAAGATAGGGGCACACAGATCTAATAACATCACCTATTCGGACACCCTTTAATTTACAATGTTAAATTAAAGACCTGTTGTTATAGAGGACTTGGCCACAAAGATTCTTTGTAAATTTCAACTATCTGTCTATAACGGTTAAAAAGTTTAACCATATATATCAAATTACTTGAACTATTGGGACACCCTTTACGTTATAATTCCAAATATTTATACTTGTTATCATACCAGAGAAAGTAGTGGATATTCTGCCTAATTTTCAAGTGTTTGTGTTTAACGGTTCAAAAGAAAGGGTCATATAGATCAAATTACGTAATTTAATTTCTAATTTCAAATTGTATACTTGCTGTAGTGGACTTTGCAATACAGGTTCCTTGTAAATTTCAGCTGTCTGTGTCTAACAGTTCAAAAGTTTGGCCACATACATATAATTACATTAACTATTGGGACACCCTTTTAGTTCCAAATTCAACATTTTATACTTTTTGTTATAGCTGACTTAGCACTACAGGTTCTTTGTAAATTTCAGCGGTCTGTGAACAACTATTCAAAAGTTTGACCATATATATCAAATTAAATGAACTATTGGAGCACCCTTTAATTTAAAATTTTGAATATTTATACATTTTATTATAACGGTCATAGTAATCGACATTCTGTCAAATTTTCAAGGTTTTGTCTATAACGGTTCAAAAGATAGACCCAAATAGGTCAAATTATGTCACCTATGGGGACACCCTTTAAATTTTAAATTTATTTTTTTATTAACTTCCTGCTGTTGGGAGCTATAGCGGCACGCAATTTTTTAAAATTTTAATTTGCTGCCATTTACGGTTCTTAATACACGTAAAAAACATGTGTGTTGTATGGGGACACCCTTTAATTTTTAATATAATTAACTGTTTTTAAAATTGGACCAACCTGAAAGCATAACCTTTCAAATAAAGAAAAAAAATTTAAAATCGGTTCAGAAATGGCTGAGTTCTGCGGTTACACACATAAAAAAATGCAACATTCAGACGAATAGATAACCTCCTTCTTTTTTGAAGTCGGTTAAAACCAAAATGAAATGAAATTTTAATTAAAAATCCTTATTAAATATACAAAGGTTTCACTTTTAATTAAAGTGTATTTAATAAAACTTTACTGTAATTAAGGCATAATTAAAAATTAAAATAATAACAAACTGCAAGCCAACATACACATATGTATGTGTACAATAAAATTAAAAAAAGAAACAAGATAATTTTTCACTTTCAAGTCGCAAGTAAGTGAAATGCGTATCAATATTTCCTCAGACGAATGTATTGGAAATTATATGCAAAATATATATTTATTTTCCCAGTTAGTGTGGTTTAGAGGGTATAATATTAAAAATATTTTGAATATACAGTCTTTCGAATAACTATAGCGTTTTTGACTTATACGAAGTTATTGCTGCTAATGTTGTAACGTTATTCTCTGTTTTCCAACCTAATAGATCAAATTATTCTCATTTTAAACAACAACATATTGTATATGAATATTGCTTAAGAATCACACATATATGAATAAATTAAATAAATATATTTCAAAGTACTGCTGCCAATTCTTTTGAATCTGAAATTGTATTCTAGTTTTATTTGTTAAGAAACTAAAAATATCATGGAGTTTGTAAATTAAAAAGACTTAAAATTATTTTTACTTGTTTAATTTAATACTGTCTGAGCTGGTCACGTCACACAGTGAGACAACGCCGGCATTAAATACAATTAATCATTGTAGAGCACAGGTTATTTTTGAGATAATTCAAGTTTTTTTTTTTAAATTAAGAAAATTCGCCCACTTTTACCTCCACCACCCATACAACCTCAACATAAAAAGTTCCATATTTTCTAAATTTTAGGTACAACCTTAAAATTTTATATTACTGTAACATACATATATCATTTAAAATGTTTCATGCAAAAATTAAAATAACACGCCCACTATTACGCCCATCTCCCATTGAAATGCAATAAAAAAGAACAATCTTTTTTCATTCATTTTCAATTTAATTTTTTCAATTTCATTCTCATTCTAAATGAATTAATATAAGGATCTGATGATATTTGCAAATAGTGCATTACATCTTCATTCGTAGAAATACGTGAATATTTACGAGAATGGAATAGCCTACACTTTCTATACTCCTTATTCATTGCTTCTTGCGTTTCTTCGGATAACAATGTAATATTATTTTACAGTTTGTTTATAAAAAGTTTGTGAGCACAAAATAAAATATAAAATATGTTAGAGAAATCCTAATCGCTTATCAAAAGAGATCATTACAAGAACACTCATTATTACTTAACCCAATAAATAATGCAACAACTAAAACCAATATATAACAATTAAACTAAACACATTAGAAAGTGAGCATAACACAACTTAGATAAGAACTACAGCTTGCACTATCAATTTAAATTAAAAATTATGCAATTATCTAACCCAAAGTCAAAGGCATTCAAAAAAAATATCAATCAAATGAATAATGTAAATAAAATAATAATAAACAATAAGTGAATAGTTGTAAACAATTTTAAAAATATTAAAAGTAAAAAGTTGTAAACATGCTATTGCATGCTAACATACGTATAGCGACAGAATGTGCGCGTTGCGTATTTTTTGTAGATTTTTGTATGTTTAAAGTACTTTTGCAAACTTTTGCTATATGGTCTTTACTCCAAATGAAATGTGAGCCTTCAATCTTTCATTTGATATAAGTCTGCACCTAGGGCGGGGGGCTGCTCTATATCTTCTAGTCCATTGCATCCATGCAAAATGTTAAATTTTTACACCACAATTCTGTTGTTAAGAATTTTTTTGTGTTTTTTTATTATTTATTTTTCCATCTACGCATTCTACAACAACTAGATTAATTAAAAAAATACTTGAAAGTTATATAAATTATATTTATTATGTATTTTTTATTAATAAGCTTTTGAATATTACATATTGAATTAACATATTTCAAGCGCGTTGGCATACCTCAACTTTGACTTGTTCTAGACCAAAAATTAATGAAGTTATGAGGCTGAAATTTTAGGGAATTGTTACTCCTATATGTATCCGTTAGTATACTGTGAAAATTTCATCCAAATTGGACGACACGCCAAAAACCATTTTTTGCCGCAGTTACTATAGGGCTGTCTCACTCTGCGTCGTAGGAGCCCTGGCAATATTTTCTTCAATTTTGCTTTGAAAGTACTCCACACCATATTTTAAGCCTCTTACGTTTATAGTGCTTCAGTTACGTTTTATGAATTTACTTTATAAAGACGTATCCATCCCTGGGTAATTACTTAGGAACAATGGTTTTATATAAAAAGCTAAAATTTATATAGAATTTTAAAAATATTGTAGAGTTCTGTAAATAGTGTCTGAAATAACACGCTTTCAAAAATATTTGCGGTACTTTCCCTTCTTGTTCTCTATTTTCTCCTTGAAATGAGATATTTTTTCGGACAAAAAGAAAAATAATTCTATATTTGAACCGAGATACTAGGTACCTACTCGCAAAATTTTATTAAAATTCACCCAGTAGTTTTAAAATGATGTGAACACAGACCTACAAATGGACAGGCAGAAAAAATGCTAGTATTAAATTGATTGGATTTGTTCCGCCAGTAAATATAATACTGTTGTCATATACCGTCGTCATTGGCTGTTGTTTTGGTACGTTTGGCGAGCGCTTTCGATGTAAAGACATCATTTTCAAGCCGCGTTTAAAATGGTACTGGAGAGTTAGTATTACCTGCTTTAGTTTAAATAGTAATGAGTTTAGGTAATTGTTCATTATGGTGGTGTAAATATGCAAATGGTCTTGTACAGGTAGATTGCTTGCTACCTGATATATTTATATGAGGTCAGTTGATAATTTAGTATTTTCGTCTTTTATTGTTAGCTAGGTAAGTGTGTCCATCTGCAGGTGTTTTTCGTTTGTTAGAATCTTTTAGAAGTTTTAGTGGTGTGAAAATTGTATCTGAGGTTGTGTTTACCTGTTCGTTAATAATATCTCCGTTAAAAGTTCGCGTTTTGTAGATTTCCATGTTTTCAAGAATATCTAGTCTTCGTCCTTTTTTGCTAGGATGTAGCAATGTCATACATTCATCTATTTTCCTTGGTATATGCTCGTGAGTTTCAAGGTGTAATGCAAAGTTGGAGTCCTCTCTTTTTCGTTTGTACGAGCGCATGTGTTCTGTATATCTTGTTTTTAGTGTTCGTCCCGTTTGTCCTATATATGTATGGTTGCAGGTGCAAGTAAGTCTGTATACTCCGCTATTGTTAAATTTGTCGGTTGTTTCTGTTGATGTCTTGAGATTATGACGTAGAGTGTTGCTGGTTTTCAATGCTATAAGTAGGCCCTCCTTCTGAAAGAGGTTAGTTAACCTATATATTTCTGGTCCTGTGTAGGTAAAAAGGTGTAGACGTGGTGTTGTATTAGTTGACTCTTCGTCTTTTCTCCCTCCGTTCCTAGTGCTATATTGTCTTAGTAGTTTGTCGATAGTACTGCTTTTGTAACCGTTATTTTTAGCTATAGCGTAAATTGTGCTGAGTTCTTTGTTGTACTTATCCGGACTGAGTGGGATTATCTTAAGTCTGTGTATCATATGTCTATATGCTGCGAGTTTATGTTGCATAGGGTGGTTTGATGTGACGTGGATGACGTGTGGTTGGTTTTCTATAAATGTCAAAGGCTAAAGATTTAGTTTCTCGTGTTATTGTAATGTCAAGATAATGTAAAGATTTGTCTTTTTCCTTTTCCATTGTGAAGGTAATGTTTTTATGAAAAGTGTTTAAGTCTGTCAGGATTTCTTCGGCATTTTCCTGTTCAAGAATGCATATGATGTCGTCAACGTATCTATGATAGCTAGTTATTTTATGTTTTTTATATTCCATTTGTATTCCATTTTGCTTCGATATCTGCATTGGCAACACAATTTTTGAACATAACTTTTTTACTAAATAAAAAAAAAAATAAATGATTTCGAGTGATGGATATCTTTAATTGAACTCCACTGCTTATCTCTTTGTATAGTGTACCTCTATAGTTCACATATGTCAATTATTATTGATGAACGAAGCCGATCATTCCGATAGAGAGATTAATTTTTCACTACTTTGTGTGAAGAAAACACTATTTTCACTATTTGTTTAAAATTGTCAATATAGCAGAAAATTAAACAACAACAAAAGGCCAATTTTTTAACGTTTATTTTTTAAAAAGTCTTAAACCAAAATCATATCATATTTCATATCTTTAAATAGCAAATATTTGAATTTTTTAAATGAAAACGATAGTTAATAAAATTATTATCATTTTCTTTTCTTCTCTTTTTAGGTGAGTTCTAAACATAATTAATGTGTATAAAATTAAGGTATTCATTTAATATGTTATTTTTTTTAAATTTAAAATCAAAGTGTTTAATTCGTATGCCAATAGTTTTGAGTGCAGTATTAAGTTTCTAATTACGGCAATGATACATGAATATTATGAAAGAATAAAATTTAAAAATAAAATTATAAATTTGACATGAAAAGGTGTAAATGGCTGCACTTATACTATATATTCTGAGTTGGCTTAGTCATCCAAAATGATTATTAAATTGAAGTGTAATAAAGTGCTTATTAACATCTTATTAATATAATTTAATTTATTCAAAAACAGAAAAATTTCAGTTAGAGTGGTAAACAACGACTTTTCAATTAGAATTAATTTAGTGGCAATTTTCTGAAATTACAAATATTTTTTTTCTTTTAAATTAAAATACAAATTAAGTATTTACTTAACTTATATTGATTTGATTAACATTTTTTATAACTTTTACATACGTTTAAATTAATTATTTTTTAAAAATTAACAAGTTTTTATTTACATATTTAAATATTACAAAGTACAATTTAAACTTTAATTTATTTTCTTATCCTCTTTAAACGCTTTTGTTCTCCAAAAGTCACCAGCATAATTTTACCACATGTTTTTTACAAAATATTTTCATAACACTACCAAAACAAGGTGACTCTTGTTTTGCAACGGTGATCTCTACAAAAATATGCTTGCCAATGTTTTTTTTATCCTAAACTGACCGATAGGAATGTGGACGCAATGTTGTTCCAAGAAAAAGTCACTTTGTCTTCGTGCCACAAAAATAAAGTTATCCTTCTTAAAAGTAACTGAATAGCAATCAAATGGTTCAATTTGATGTCGTTAGAAGTTTGTGAGATTTTTTGAATTCCCAGTTATATTTCAGTCAGTCAAAACCGATGCATGACCACAGAACGATAATAACGAAGGTTTCAGTTAAACCATATCTATTCAGCTGAAGTATTCGAAAGATTTTATATTTCATACATTAAGATTTCCAAATATAGAAAAGAATTTTAAATTCCTGTGAGATACAGATTCTATTATCTCATTTCAATATCGACCGCATTAAAAACCCTTTGTATGAGTTTTTTACAATATTGCAAAATCTTTTTGAATAAAAATATATTTCTATAAAATACATATTATTTCTCTAATATCTATGCATATAATGAAAAAGTAACTCATTTCCTGTCTGTCTGTCTATCTGCCTGTCTTTTTTTTTTTTGCCCTTAGTAAAAAAACAACACAACAATTTTATTTATTTATTTTTTCAAGTGATTTTTATTATTATTAACAGATTTTACTAAAATACTTTAAGAATCATAGGAAATGCAATCGGTTACAGTAAAATGAAATTCTTTTCGAAATAGATCTAAGTTACTTAAATAACAACATAAACAAAATTTAAGTTTATTAAAAACCAACCATAAATTATTTCTAAAATTGCCCGTTTTTAACATTTAAAAAAGCAAAAGTAAATATTTAAAATAAATTTGGTTTTGGTCCACGCAAAATTTATTTAAAGCAACATGAATTCAGTATTCAGCTTTGAGAAAATGCCTTATTCTTCCTTTCAAGCAAAAGTCGTTGAACACAATATCAAAGAAAATGGAAGTATGAGAAGATGTTGGCTGTCTTTAGTAAGAGAGTGGCAGTTACATTAAAAGTTTCATGCATCATTTATGAATATGCGTAAAATATTTAGTCTTGAAAATGCTTGAAAGCTAAAAAAAAGTAGCAAAACAATATAGAGTTGAGATAAGAAGAAGAACTTACTAAATAAACTTCGTACGTGCATGTGTCAAATTGCTACAAAAAGTTATTTATATAAATTTTATAAAAGGGGGAGAATAACTGCTAAAAATTTAACAGTACTGACAAAAAGTCTTTTCTCTGAGAGTAAACTTCCACCACAGAAGCACAATTTTAATTAAAAAATAAAAAATATGTTTAAAATTAATTTGGGTAAAAGTTCATATGACAGCTACATCTGTATATGGTTTTGACTGATTTAGGTATTTGACAAGGTATATTTATCTTCCTAGGTAGTGTAGTCCGCCCAGCTGATTTAGTAGTTCGACATGTCAAAAGTTGTATATGTTCAGAAATTTTAAAGTGTAGCCTTCTCAATTTTCCTATATGTTTTTTGACATTTCGAACTACAACAAAATGACATGTTGTTCTTGTATTGTTGTAGGAACGCCACTACCTAGTAAAATAAATATACCTTGGTATTTGATATATTTTTCAAAAATTTAAATGATTATTTTTTGGAAGTCTGTTTAATAAACTTTTAAAATGTTGACTTTTAACATATAAATGAATTGTTAAATTTAGGCTTGAGTTCTTTTATTCTTTCTGACTAAATAAAAAATTGGAAAAATATTATTGGAGACTAAGTCCCCTTTCATACTTGTCAAGTCTGACTCGTCAAGTATTTTTATATTTTCTTTTGAACCTGCATTCGTTTTCACACATGAATACATTGTCTCATCAATTTGCACTCGTGAATACATTGTCTCATCAAATTGCAGCAAAGAAAACCGATAAATTGACTGTACGGTCAAGTATTTACATCTTTTCATTCTCACTTCCCCCTTCGTCCAAAAACTCAAGACTTGACGAGTCAAACTTGACTGGTATGAAAGGGGACTAACAGAATGTTAGTGTTTAGTTGTTATTGTCATCTAACACCATCATTTAAATAATCAAACTGAGACAAAGAAATACGAGAAAATTGTATTCAATCATCTATCGTCACTTAATGAGGACGAAATCTACTACTACCTATAAAGCTTCCCTCTTGTTCGATGTTTTTTTTTATTACTTACCACATAATATTTCTTATTGCTACAGCCAACTTTTAGTAATAGTTCTTATATTCATGTTCAATTTTTTATTGTTAAGGATTAGAGCTTTTTTTACACAAAAAAATTAATTTGGAAAAGATTAATTTTGTTTATTAAAAAACTAATTATTGTCGTACCATTCGAATTATCTTGAAAAGTTTTTTTTTTTTAAGTTGACATTTTTAGAACCTAACTCTTTTAAAATAAAACTGGAGTGGCCTACACTTAACTTTACTATACCCAATGAAAACTGATCTGATGATGGATATATTACATAAAAAATAAAAGTTCAAAGTATATTCGAATCGAAAATTTATTTTCGGTTTGGGGTGTTAAGTAAACTACCCCTTGCCCCTTCCCGATTATGCCAAAATTTTATACAGCTCTTCATCTTCATAAGCCAAAGGCACACACTTAATTTCGTTTTAATATGTCATACGGTATGACCTATAGACCTTTCACAAAATTTGGAGGTAAGGAAACTATCCCTTTCCCTCTCCCGATTATGCCTAAAAACTATACAGCTCTTCATCTCTATATACCAAAAGCACATACTAAATTTCATTTTGATATGTCAAACGGTATGACCTGTACAAACTCCTGTCAAAATGGATTCAGGAGACCTCAAAACGTACAAATCCGTCGAAATCGCGACCTCGATAATGCGCAATGCCAAGTGCTGGCTGATAGCCACAATGTCTGTTATTACACCAACTCATACGTCAACTTACATGCCAAGCGTAACTGCGACACTTACGTAATCCTAACCAATCATAAACTTTAACTTAAAAGATGTGATAAAAAATTTGAGAAAAAAAAAAACGAATAGAAAGAATTGCACATAAACAAAAATTTGAAAACAATATCAAGATTCTATCAACTATTTTGGAAGTTTAAGGTACTGCAATCGAAATCAGATCAGGTATAGGATCAAGTAGTTGATCCCATACCTATCAGTATAGTTGTATTGTACTAAGCCAGAATTTGAATTTGATTTCAGTACTTCTAACCGTAAACGTTTTCGAATAGGACCTTATTTTTAACATCATATTTATATATATATTTATATATTTTATTATATTTATTATTGTGCCAGCGAATTGACTTCTTAAAAACATAATCCTCGAAAATTCACAATAAAAATAAATTTTCTTTTATAGAAATTTGAATTTGAAAAAAGTACGAAATCTTACCTGACTAATAAACCTTTAATTTTAATATTTGTTAATCAATTTTTAATCATTCATTTTTGCAGTTTCCTTTTGTAACCTTAGAGTGGATATGCATTTTTTTTTCCATGATTATATTAAGGAGTTGTTTGTGCAATTTTATAATGAAAGTAAATCAATAAAAAAAATAAAACCAATTGTTTATTTTTAATTATACCAATATACACACTGCAATTCGTTGGTGTTTTATAGAAAAGAAAAAAACTTTGTGCATCATTCATTGCGCATGCAGTTCTTTATAAAGTTATTATCAAGAAAAAATGTTGCAGAATCATGAGAGATGGACGTAGATAAATACAAATTGAGTTAAGCGATAGGTCAATGATAGCCAAAAAATACTCTACTGTAGGTAAATTAAAATCAACTTAAAATATAAGAGCTGTATGGGTCTATTTTTGTAGTCATTTTGAAATTCATTCCATATTAATCATGTTGCTCCTTTACAAAATGTTCAGCAAATATTTATAATATTGGATTTGCTTACCTTTGATTATTATCAACTTAAAATAATTTACCAATCTTTGTTACTTTATGGCTTATTACGAACTTGCTTTAAATCTCACAGATTTGAAAAAACTCTTTTTCGGCACAGCTCTGGAAAGAAAGGTTATGTAACAATTTTATATAAACTCTAAAAAGTTATGACCCGTCCGCATAATGTAATAAAACAGCAAACTACTCTACATCGATTGACTATCATTTCCTCTTATTAAAAATTTATGGGTATAATGAACTTCATATTCAATAATTTTATTTATAACAATTACCATTTAAATTAGCACGTAAATTTGCATTTTTCACAGAAAAAAAAAATATAATGTCAAATTCGAAGCAAACATATTGGATTAACATTATACCAAAGACTATTTAGTACAATAAACAAAAGATTTCACAAACATCACTATTATAATAGTCAAATAATTTACAAACAAGAATGCGTCATATATATGTGAAATACATTTAAGCGAAAACTTATATGTTACATATTTGTGACACTGAGTGGTGATCATATTAATTAGCTCGCATTTTAAATTGAAAATTGTCTGCAGTGCGTATCGGCTGATACATATTAAAGCATATACAAATCTCGTCAAAACGCTGCATCCTTTTCTGCTCGAACCGTGGGATGTCGGTTAAAAGGTTGAAAGGCCTTCGAGCAATTGATCCGTGCGGCAGCAGTCAAAAGTTCGCCAACATCTTATCAGCGACCCTGCAATAATTTTAAGTATTAAATTTATATGTATATTATTTTTTTAAGAGAAGTAACTTTCAAGCAATTATGCCCACCAACTATAGTTATAACTGTGTTACTTTCTTTGGGAAAGGGATAGAGTACAGATAATACAGATATCAGGATAAAATTATGTCGATGACTAGCGTAGCTGGAAAACGAAGCCAAGTCACTAAACTACCTAAGCTATTTATCAAGATGCTATCAAACTGTTATAACTGAAACAATTAGGACTGCCGAGGATATTTGAAACTATTTATAAAGCAAATTTGATGATAAAATACATTGGAAAGTATTCCACACCAATTGTAAGACAACAATGTAATTCCACAAAGTAAAAATACAAATCAAATACAAATTTTATTCAGTTGGAGCCTAATGTTGCGCAATAGTTTTTAAAATACCACAGTTTTAAACCGCAAATTTCAGTACCCTTAAACCAAAAATTTGCGTTTTTCACTGCTTTTTCTTCGCTTTTTCTTGGAAATGAGATATTTTTTCGGAAAAAAGTATACTATATTGGAATCAGGATGCCCTGGTACCTCCTCACAAAATTTTGTTAAAATCCATCCAGTAGTTTTTACGTGATGCGAACACAAATGAAATGCAGACAGACAGACACACAGAAAGACACACAGAAATGAGTTATTATTTTATTAGATAGATGAGGAATCACTTGATAGTAAAACCGGAAATATGTAGATAAAAAGAAAAGTGGCTAGATATGAATAACTTATTACATTAGAGATAAAAAATTAGAGATATTATTAGTCAGAATCCAAATTGAAAGTTCATGGCATCCGAGCTACGATCATAGTCAATATTTTTTTTTTTTTTTTTTGTAAAATATCACCTTCTGACTAATCATCTCTTCTGAACTTAAAAAGAACTAAAACCCTAAAGAACTTAAACCCTAAACTAAAAAGTTATCAGTATTTTTATTGCTCAATCATTAAGCAGATCTTAAGATGCAAAACAGTAGTGGCTGCCCAGTGACCTCAATCATATACAAAACATGAAAAAATCAACAAAATACACCTGACTTAATTAACAAAATATACCAGCCTAATAATAAATTTTAAGCGTATTAAAGACAACCTTATTTCGTCTTTATTAAGTTTATGTCTCGTACTTACTATAGGGTATTTACATTTATTTTATTAATTAAACAATCTTCACAGAATCATGCCACCAAAATATACTAGTAAACAATAAATCATATTAAATCGAAACTATAAAAATATGCAATTAATTAATAAGAATCTACTTGTATAATAAAACTTTTATCGCACACAATCATGAAACATAAAATACTAAGAGATGGCTGATACTTTACAAACATAATTATAATTTTGTTTAACTCACGAATGAATAAAAATATTTAAACATAATTAAGAGAAATACAAACAGTCTGTCAAATAAATGTTTGCATTTATGATAAGCCAAATTACGGCACCAGAGAAGATGCTTTTTCACTTAGTTTAGCAGGTGGAGTAAATATCTCACATGAATATATTCGAAAAGTGCTACAAAATAATAGTAATTTCTTAAAATTTAATAAAAATTAAGCCTGTGATGTCAGTGCAAAACAATGGAAAGCGATATTAATTTGCTTATTAACACATTTTTCCCCCGAGGAGCTGGGATGACATAATTTTTTGTAGTGAGTAAAAGCTGATAATGGAACCAAAAAATTTTGGTACGAGCTTATGGCAGCAGTAGAAAATAACAATACAATACAAAAACAGTTTGAAAGATGTGTGTTATGGTATCAGAGGTATACCAAACAAAAGAGTTGAAAAGATCAGGATTTTAGATGAAATCTTGAAGCAGTGGGACTGCTCGAAAATTCTCTTCTATTGACAAGGAAAAAATCGGAAAAGCTTAAATACAAACATTATCATTATAATTAACCAAATTACAAATCGTACCTCTGTAGGACAGGGTTGTTATGAAACTTATGGATACTCAAGCGCAAAGTCCAGACTTGAACTATATTCAAAATTTGTGTGTCCACCTAAAGAAACTGGTTGGAAGAAGATCTAAAAAAACTGAAGTACAAAAAATAATAATTTTTAAATGAGGAGTGGGATAAAATACTCCAGGAATATGATATATCCATAATAAGAATAATTGGACCATACATGGCCATACTGCATTATTTAAATAATGCAGTAAAATTTTGGATTTTACTAGTAGAGTTTTATTGGTTACTGAAAAAATTTTCAGTTTACTGAAAAAAAATTCATTAACCAGTAAAATTTCAACCAGTAAGCTTTTACTGGTTACTGCTACACATAATGCATTAAAAATATACTGCCATATGCCCAAGTATGAATTGGACACACAAAGTATTAGCAGAAAAATAATATATTTTAGGTAATTAAGCCGGCTAAATTTTAAGCGAAAACATTAAAAAACATAATTAAAGGTGCAAAACCTGATAATTTTTCTTTTAAAGTTAAATTATTTTTTTTTTCGGTATAATATAGTTATAAACATATGTGAAAACGTAAATATATATAAAAAATGCATAAAAGTCATGCAATTCGCTAAGAAATAAGTGATTATTTTTAAAATTTTTAACTATTATCGGAAACATTTATTTGACAAACTGTTTGTACTTATGATTTTTAATGTAATTTAAAATTTTATTTACACAAGTGTTGCTGTTATTGAAATCAACTAAAGCAAGCACAAACACACGTGGCATATAACAGCATTTTTATATCTCAGTATGAGTAAATCTAAGGAAAATATTAATTTATATTAGAAGCTGCGAATGTTGCGTTTTACTAAAGTTCTTTGAAAAAGTATTCATAAATAGAAAATATTTCTCGGGCAGTATGGGCAGTGGCTCCGTCCTGCTGAAACCACATACCAGGTCTGTTTTCAAGAGCAGGACGTAAAAAATTTTCTATCATAAACCGATACCGCTCTCCATTTACGGTTAGAGCACTTCCATCTTCATTCTCGAAGAAGTAGGGCCCAATGACATTTTCAGATGTGATCCCACACCATACTGTACACCTGATGGGGTGCAATTGGCGTTGATGAATGGCTCTTGGATTTTCAGAACCCCAGAACCTACAGTTCTGCTTATTAACAAAGCCATTCAAATGAAAATGAGCTTCATCACTCATAATCAAATTTTCAATAATGTCGGCGATATGCTCTTTGCGTTAAAATAATTGATCTCTGGTTTAAATAATACAATTCCAAGTGTTGTCTATATAATCTGAAAGAAAAAATAAAAAAAAGTTAATAAACAAAAAAGTTATTAAACTTTTATACCCCTTGGTTTCTTTTGGCCCACCCTGTACAAGTTAAAAATATAAGTAACCACTTTTCGATTTTTTTTGTTTTGAATAACAATTTGTTAGAGGCTTAGAATAATTTGTTTATCTATTATTTTTGTTTCTTACATTTGTGTGGTGATTGATGTAGACTTTATTGATTGAAATAAATAAATGTCGATAAAAATACATATACACATATGTACATATACATATATACATACGCATGCTAAATGTGTAGAAGCGTGCCAAAATAAATGTGTGTATTTATATTCATGTATTCACATTCGTGTAAATATGTATATAGCAAAGTAACTTGTCACTTAAATAATAAAGAATAAGTAATATTTTTGGATAAGTATCATACATTTGTAATTGGGGTTTGTTAAGTGGGAACAAATATTCCTCAAAACCAATAAACCTTAATATGGCACCAAAACGACGGTTGATTTATTGAAATAAATTTCATTAATTTCTTTGCTCATCAAGATCATCTGTCACATACAATCATTCATAATGTTCAAATTATCTAGAAACCTGTGATTATGCCAAAGAACATTATCAAAATCTAATATATAATAACTTCTTAGTAAAATACATTTCATTTCTTATTCGGCATAATTTGATCAAAAAAATTTTAGAGATTTTTTATATTCGGATAATCGATTAAATTATAAATGTGCTTAACAAGGTTTGGTCTCATACGAAATTATTCTTAACTAAAAAATAAGAAAATAATAAAAAAAAAAACAAATAAACAAAAATTATTTTCATTGAAAGTTGACAATTATATTAACAAAGACTATTTTTAAGTGTTGTAGAAGAATTAATAAGTTGTGAAAGAAGTTTTTATGATTTGCAACAAAAAAAAAACTTGTAGTTTCTTAAAGTTTTTCTAAATGCGGTAAGACATTTAAAATGATAAGCAGAAAGTCATTCCGCTATAACTATAAATTCTCGAGGTTACATCAATGAAAAAAGCAAGTAAATCATTTATGGCACAATCCATGAATAATCCATGGTTGAAAATATATTCATAATTAAAATACTTTCGGTGATAAATTTCGTAAATCATTGTTGGAACCTGTTTACAGTCCGTTGAAAGTATACATTCAATAAAAAACTAATATTTTATTTAATTACTTATGTATTTAATTACTATTGTATTTTTTGGTCATGCCGACTAATGCAATGGTATATATAAAAATAATTTTATAAAAATGTTATCAACATTTGTAACAAAAAATATTTGCTTAAAAAATAAGCAATAATATAAATATTATATATTAATCTATATATATAAAAATAATATATATAATATGTACGTCGCCGAACTAATCATAAACGCGTCGTGCGATTTCAGCCAAACTTATACACTACGTAGGCAGTGGACCATATATGGTTTATATGAAGTTTGGTTAAAATCCGATAACGCATGTGTGTGCGGTGCGTATGTGAAGTGAGTGTGTTTTTGCCGCAGGCATTTTTTGTACCGCATACACCATTCATTAGTATTGAATACATTTTGGTGGTCAAAACCAACTTTATTAAAAACAAGTGTGTTTCTTTTCTTATGTTATGCCGTGCGAAGCAGGCAACGGGCCCGCTAGTATTATATATACATTTTATATATAAATATTATTGCTTATATACAATGAAATTTTATAATCAAGCTTAAGTTCGTTTTTATTCTCTCTAAGAAAGAATTAATTAAGAAAGAAAAAAATTACAAATTAGGTGATAATATTAAAGAAAAATTGGGAAAACTTAAGTTTTAGACACCAGCGGAATGCGGAATGCACATTTTCTAGACAGCCACGTCCGACTAATAATAATTAAATTTTCAAAAAATTAAAAATCACAAAGCACCGCGCAATCTTGTTTACTCAACAAAGTTTGGTTTGATACTAGATTAGTGTTAACTAAAAACGAATGTTGGGAGTAAAACAAATAAACTAAAAGTAACTTTCATTGCTAACCGAAGGTTGGCTGAAACAACAACAACATATATATACGGTGGTAAATATTAAAGGTAAAAATATTCAACAAGAGGGAAGCTTAAGGTAGTGGTAGACTTCGTTCTCACCAACTGACGATTGATAATTGAATACAAGTTTTCTCGTATTCCTTTATCTGGGTTTGGTTGGTTAAATAGATGATGCTTACAACTAAAACACTACCCTAAGTAGATTAGATACAAGAGTGCTGATGACGGACGTGGCTGTCTAGAAAATGTGCATTCCACTCTTGCTGGTGTCTAAAAATTAAATATTCCCAATTTTTCCATAATATTATCACCTAATTTTTAATTTAATCAATTCTTTCTTAGAGAGAACTTAAGCTTGATTATAAAATTTCATTGTATTTAATACATAAACAGTTCGACTAATAATAATTAAATTTTCAAAAAATTATTATTGCTTATTTGCATAATTTTTACAACAGAACTGAAAGAACAGTGGTGGATAATATTGTGGTTTTATAAATTCTGTGATTTTTCATCATTGCCTGCAGAACGTTTCGTTATTTCTGCTTTAACTAATAGCACATTTAAATATTTTGTATATTCGACTTTTTTATATACCATCATTCGTTGAATCTTATTTTAACGACTTAAAATTATATTTTTCTAAATTTAAAGCTAAGGCATAATTGAATAGCATAAACCATATTTTTTTTTCTCTGTGTATTGTAAATTACAGTTTTGGTATATTCTAATACAAATCCAAAAACCAATGTAGCTAAGTTTCCTATGGTATATATGTATGTAAAAGTTTCCTATCCACAATACATACACAACATTTGCACATCAACAGGCAGCAAATAAAAGCAAACGAACGAATGAACGAACGCAAGTCTTAGTGAATAATATAACAACAAATAAATAACCACCTCATCATCACATCTTTTTTATTATTTTTATGTAGAATAAACCTTAAAGAATCAAAGAAATGTGATAATAAAAACTCGCAAAATGCTTTTATGTCAAATGTCCTTTTCACTCATTCCTTCTGACTGTTTTTCCCCATCACTTCCGTTATGTTTGTGCATGGGATGTTAAAAAAACTTTTGTACGTTGACGTTTTTTCTTGTGCCAATAGTTGTATACTAAATAAAATATAAAACAAAACCTAAAAACTTCTGGAATGAGCTGTCTATTTTTAAGTTGCCTAAGCCCATTTATGTTGAAGTAGAGATATTTAAAGGTTTGCATTTTAAGAAATTCCAAAATATGACTACTAATGTAAAAATTTAATGTACGCAACTTATATAAAAATATAATATTTTTGATTAACACTAACGGACTTAAATTTACTAACCCAATCAACAATCTTAATAGGAAATAGGTTTTTTTATGTTTCAAAATTAACACTTTTCTACTTATGAAAGGAACATAAGCCCAAATAACATACAACATTTCTCTGAAAAAATAATTCACATATAAAGTTTTACGTATCCGTCAAATATTATATTATTGACGCATTTACCTAAAATGATCTTATTACGAATCATGCACCAATAATAGAATGGCTGTTGCGTGTAAAAATATATCGAACACGCGATAACTTATTATCTACACTGACATCCATATAAATAATCAGCTATTTGTAGTTATCTCCAATGATCTTAGTTACATGCAAATGTTTTCAGAAGTAGTGTTTTTTTTATTAATATTCATTGCTTTGAGTTGGTTTTATAAAGAAGTTAATTGATTACTTGCATTTGTATAAGTTATAAATTATATATTATTCTTCCAGTAAGTTTTCTGCCAAATACGCAGTTTTACCAAAACGAATGAATGTCTAATGTTCCCAAGTAGAATTACATATAGGGCGATTCATGGTAAAGTATAAATTCATTTCACATTATGAACGAAATGGATTTGACTACAACATCAAATCTTTAAAATCTTCAGGACAAAGACCAGATCAGTAAATTTCAAATATTGCGCTGATTTCACGTGAATGCAAACTACACTAAACTGTAAATCAATAAAATATTATAGAAAGGAAAAGCCTTTAAAATTTGTGTATTTGATAACTAGACTTGGACCATTTTTTTTAGTTTTGCAATATATTTGAAAGCAAAATTATTTTTTGCATATATCTACATCATTTTTAATGTGGTAAGTGGACTTACGTCACTTTTAAAATATAAGGATAAAAGAAAAATAATTATTTTCCTAAGTACATATTTTACTATATTCTTCAAGCTAATAAATTTGATGACGCAAGTCAAATTTATCACTACGATACGTAAAGTGTAAAGGGGAAAACTTTATGCTTGAGGGAAGAATCCGGTTTCCTTAATACAAGTTAGAATACAACAAGTTGAATGGTAAGTGCTAAAATTTTTCTAGCAAAAGTTGGATTAACAAAGGAATACTTCTATTGTACAACATCCGCAACACTAAATCTTGATCATACTGGAACGTTATCAGGGTTCATGAGGCTTGTTAAGGATGCGCTATCCTTTATTAAAAATCAAACTATATTTCTCTAATTTCGTTCACATCTTGTATAACTTAGTTTGTTAATTATACTGACACCATGCATTAATACGACTATGTTCCACTTAGGCACCATGGAAAAATAAAATTACAGGATGGCTGATGTATTTTGCTACATTAAGAAACTCAAATAACTTCTTGTAAAGTTTCTGTAATTTATTTTTTATTAATAAGTCATTTGAAAAATAATACACCTTTATTAAAGTAATGCATGAAGTTTTGAAAATAATTGCATCCAAATGGTCTTAGCCCATTTAAAGCAGATAAGCCCCTTGTCGAAAATCTAGCATTGGATTGTATGTTAGCAGTTACAGCAGCGATAGTTTCCTGCGTCCGAACTGAATGATCTCGATGATAAGGCCGTCCTGCGAATGCGCTCGGCAAAACCAAGAACCAAACTGAACAGAACTTTCGATATGTGTATATTATCTCCCAAGACTAGAAGTTGAAATTTCAATCTTCTTTGACGATTCGTAACTGGTATTAGCGAAAGGGTTGCCATAAGAAAGATAATTTTTAATATACAAAGATTTTACAAAAGGGAAAGTACATAATAACATTAGTACTTTATGGCCGTTTTTCAGCTTGAAAAGGTACGAAAAACCTCCATCTTTGGTAACTTTTTACTTCCTGTCTCTTTATGCTATTTTTACTATACTAATAATATACGGGAACTTTTATTTCATTTGCCAGTTGGAAAACGTGTTTTTGTATTTAACTTTATTTTCCTCTTTTTTTTACAATTTTTCTGCCTTTTTGGTGTCTGTCAGTCGGATGCTCGGTTGTTTTGTCGGTTTGTTAGTAGTTAGTTCTGTTTTATATTATACCTTTGACAAGACCCAGCAGTAAGAGAGTGCTGTTCTAAAGAATTTAATAGAGAGTGCCAATGTTTGTTTAATTGCAAATACTTCTGCTTTTAGTAGGAGCATGTTTTTTTCCACAGCAAGCTGTATATTTTTTTATTACATTGCAAAAAAATGTTTTTACTGTTTCGTTTTTCCTATTCTGTGTTGAGTTCAACATCGTTAACACAGTAGAGAACAAGTTGAATTATTGATTTGAATTTAATAAATTTAATTTGACTAGAGTGCAAAAAATTGCAAAAATGTTGTTTTCCATTTTCCCATTGATCTAATTCTGTTTAAATGTATTCTTTGTTTCAGTTGGTGGGCATTTGTACGCCAGAAAAAAACAGGTAGATTTTATTTTTAAATTAAATAATAACCTGGGGTCAATAAATTTCTGCAATGCGAGAAAAATACAAAACCTTTCGAAATAATTAAATTTGTTATGGCTTATAAATGGAATTAATGCATTAAAAAAACAGGCACATTTTTGTTTGTTTAAAAATTTTTACTATTATTTCCACAACATTTGATAATTAATTTAGACCTAATAATATCGTAATAAAATTAATTTGTCGGGTACCTGTTATGAGGAGTAATAAAAAAGTAAAAACAATAACACAGGGCAACAGCAAAAATATGCTCGAGTAACTACTATATACATTTGATGTATCATGGCTACCTTAGTACAAAAATGGTAAAATTTTTAAATTCTATGGATAGATTTTTTTTTAAAAAATTTTTTTTTTAAAATTGCAATTTTTTTGAGACGTTTCTTCAAATAATTAATGATAACTCAAAAACTACTAGTCCGATATT
>OX451218.1:111860493-111945836 GCA_949628195.1 Phasia obesa
TTTTTAAAACGAAAATTTTTGCCATTTTTACGTAAAAAATATATTTTTTTCTTAAGTTTTTTATTATAACTCCGATACTATTGATCCGATTGAAACGCGATATATAGACGAATTAAAGGCTATGCAAATCTTAATTTTTCTGAATTTACTTTAATAATATCGGACTAGTAGTTTTTGAGTTATCATTAATTATTTGAAGAAACGTCTCAAAAAAATTGCAATTTTAAAAAAAAAAATTTAAAAAAAAAATCTATCCATAGAATTTAAAAATTTTACCATTTTTGTACAAAGGTAGTCATGATACATCAAAATTATATAGTGGTTTTAAGAGCACATGAAATTTTTTTTATTTTGTTGTGCTGTGTAATTAATAATTAATAATTATATCTTGATTTTTTATTAAAAAATAAAATAATTTATATAATTTATGGAAAAATAGTGCACTAAGCAACATAAAACATTTGCTCAATTCACCAGCTTCCTTGTATATCTTAAAGTTTATTGAAATAAACTTTTACGCAAATAGCTTGTGAACAGGCTTTTGTTTTACTTACTAAAAATATTAAATAAATATTTTCACAGCCAACGTTACCATTGTTGGCCTTTTCCTCCCAAATTTGTTAAAAATTTTGGACATTTTTAGGATGGTAGTCTTAATTTTAGTAGGATTCAGAAAATATACTTCTTTTGAAATCATCTTTATGGTAAAAACTACTTTTTATACAACACAAAGAAAATAATGGGTGATTTTTTTGAGGTTAGGATTTTCATGCATTAGTATTTGACAGATCACGTGAGATTTCAGACATGGTGCCAAAGAGAAAGATGCTCAGTATGCTTTGACATTTCATCATGAATAGACTTACTAACGAGCAACGGTTGCAAATCATTGAATTTTATTACCAAAATCAGTGTTCGGTTCGAAATGTGTTTTATCGACAAATTTTTTTCAGCGATGAGGCTCATTTCTGGTTGAATGGCTACGTAAATAAGCAAAATTGCCGCATTTGGAGTGAAGAGCAACCAGAAGCCGTTCAAGAACTGCCCATGCATCCCGAAAAATGCACTGTTTGGTGTGGTTTGTACGCTGGTGGAATCATTGGACCGTATTTTTTCAAAGATGTTGTTGGACGCAACGTTACGGTGAATGGCGATCGCTATCGTTCGATGCTAACAAACTTTTTGTTGCCAAAAATGGAACAACTGAACTTGGTTGACATGTGGTTTCAACAAGATGGCGCTACATGCCACACAGCTCGCGATTCTATGGCCATTTTGAGGGAAAACTTCGGAGAACAATTCATCTCAAGAAATGGACCGGTAAGTTGGCCACCAAGATCATGCGATTTGACGCCTATTTTTGTGGGGCTACGTCAAGTCTAAAGTCTACAGAAATAAGCCAGCAACTATTCCAGCTTTGGAAGACAACATTTCCGAAGAAATTCGGGCTATTCCGGCCGAAATGCTCGAAAAAGTTGCCCAAAATTGGACTTTCCGAATGGACCACCTAAGACGCAGCCGCGGTCAACATTTAAATGAAATTATCTTCAAAAAGTAAATGTTATGGAACAATCTAACGTTTCAAATAAAGAACCGATGAGATTTTGCAAATTTTATGCGTTTTTTTTTTTTAAAAAAATTCTCAAGCTCTTAAAAAATCACTCGTTACAATAGCGCACTACAACCGAAAATAAAACGTATGGCTTGGCCTACGGAAGAGGCAATGGGCACGTTCATAAGACGTAACTGTTGCCAACTGATGAGCTCAACAGTTACGTCTTTGATTTTCTAGATCACTACATCCATCTTCAGCATAGTTCGTATCTATCTACATAGAAAGGATTAAACGAACTTAAGCCCTACTTTAAAAATTTATTTGAATTGTTAATAAATAGTTCGACTAATAATTTTAATATTCAATAATTATTAAAATTCTAAGATTATTGTAGAGTTCTGCATATAGAGTTTGAAATTGCACGATCAGTACCTCTGTACTCTAATATGTTCTACTAGCCTGTTTATGCATATTTAAATATACCTTGCTTTTTTACATATAGTAAATTAGATATAGTGAGTTAGACCACTTTAGAAGTTGAAAAGAGTGAAAAAGCAACAAGTTGTAAAGTGGATAACCATATTTTTGTGGCTTAATAACACATAGATCACATCTGGATTGATTTATCGTCTTTATGTTCGAAAATGCTTATATACTGTTTTAGTACAAAAATGTTACTTAGACCACTTTAGGTCCAGGCTAGCAATATTTTCTACTTAAAATCAAGATATAATTTGGCCACCTATTAAGTTAAAAATATTTCTAAATACAATCTGCCGTATTAATTGCAATAGTGTGCATATAAATTTATAATATATGTATGTACTTATCTAATATGAGTACCTTATTGAGTCAGACATTTTTTTTTAATTGCACTCATCTCAACCGTGATATTTATTGATTAAAAGTCTAATTATCTTTATCACAAGAGAATAATTGACAATAAAATATAGTTTTTTTAATTTCGTGTTTTTTTTTATGGAAAAAATATTAAAACAGTTGGAGTATGCACGCCACAAACTGTTAAAATATACCACTCTTTCTTTATTAATAACTAATATAGAGATATCATTTGGGATGATATTATATATGTATGTTAATGTAAAATTTATTTATTTATTTCAACATTAATGTTAACATTTGACATGTGCGTGCTATTTTTGTATTTTCTTGTCAAATTTGTCATTATTTACAATGTTTTATTATTTGTAAGTGAAAATATTAATTTGTAAAACAATAAAGTGTAAAATGCGTTTTTATTATTCCTTTTGAAAAACTGAATGTTAAATTTAAAAATATAAATAATACATACATAAATAAAACTTATGCAAGTGTAAATAATGCGTGACAGTAACGACTGTAAATAAAAATGCATTAACATTCACTCGAATGTATGTAAATATGCTTACATATTTATAATTACGCCGCAAACTATAAAATCTTTAAACATGTTGACATACATTTATACATATGTATGTACATATATACATAAATATACAAGTATATATGTATGTACATGTGTACATAAAACGCTTTCAGATTTATCTAGAGAAGTGGCTTTTAAATTCAATGCGAATTGTACTTAATATTGGGGTCTAAAGCGTACTATGTAAAAATAATCCGCGGTTTACCTTTAGCTTAAAATAGATTCAATAACGATTCCCCTTTGTGAAAGTTGACATGCTCAAGTGCATGCTTCCGCTTCTTTAACGTTATTTCCTCTTTGTTATAAGTCTCTTGAGGAGCTAGTAGATAAGGAACTTGAATGCTGGCCAGTGTCAAAGTTATTAGCATATAGAAATCGTAAGTCTGCAGGGACCCTGGGTCGCTGTTTCGGTTAGTGACATCCTTCTGAAAGTTACGTGGTAACGTTGTGTCTTTTATTCATATAAATGCCAGACTTTTTATTCGGATGTATGTGACCCGGCCTATGAAAAGGTGGCTTCATATATTGATTGGTTTGTAAAATCTCTTTTAATAATTTTGTTTTTATTAAATTTTGTTAAACTAATGATTATATAATTTTAATTGAAAACTTAACGATTCCGAAATTCAAATGAAAAATTCTTTCTATCATTGCTAAGATTATGTACTTGAACAATAGCTGTTATGTTGCAAAGTGTTGTTATAAAAAACCGCACCACATTTTAAGAGGGCAATTGGATAATTCCAAAAATTTTTGAATAAATATCGGGTGGTTAAATTTTAAGCAACGATGTTGAATATGAACCAGACCAAAAAGTCAAGTTTTTTTTGCGTTTAATTTGACATATCTTCAATTTGAACCATAAAAAGATACACAATCGAGCAATGATCAGAATGGTGGCAAGAAATGGCAACAGTGGATGATAAATTTTCGTAGAACATCAACTTCAGTGATGAGCCACATTTTTACCTCAGTGGATTGATTCTTCAATAAGCAAAATTGCCGCATTTGGGCGAATGATAATCCAAGAGTGCTTGTCGAAAAACCAATGCACCCACAAAGAGTGACTGTTTGGTGCGGTTTATAAGCCGTCGACATTATCGGACCGTATTTTTTCCAAAATGAGGCCGGTCAGGCAGTTACTTTGTATGGTGTTCGCTATCGTGATAACGAATATGATAACGAACTTGATAACGAACTTTTTATGGCCCGAATTGGAAGATATGGATGTGGATGATATGTGGTTTTTACAGGAAGGTGCTACTTGCCACATAGCTAACGAAGCAATGGCTCCTTTGCGCGACAAATTTAATGGCCATGTTATCTCACGTGGTGGCGATGTCAATTGGTCGCCAAGTACATGTGATTTGATACCATTGGACTTCTTTCTTTGGGGTTATTTGAAAGAAAAGGTGTACGTCGATAAACTGACAATAATTTAATTATGCCTCAGCGTCATCGAAAATTTTGAGCATCGGATGGAGGTGTGCCATTTGGCCGATATTTTGTTCCAAGCATAATTGAAACATACCAATATTATCAGAATAAAAAGAAATGACAACAATTTCTAAATAGTTTGCGTTTTATTTAAAATCAACATCGTCCCCTTAAAATTTAACCTCCCTTTATATGTACTTTTTTGGCAAAAATGTGTTTTATTGTTGAACTTACTTCAAGCTTAATACATTCTGACTAGCATTTTACTAGTTTTATTATTCCTCTAAATAGTATATTTTCTCAAGGCTCTGAAATAGGCGCTATTTTCAACGATGACCGTTCTCGTTTGACCCAAATTCGTTAATATTAATGTAGAGCGAATATCGAAGCAGACCACTTCCGATATGGGTCCGACTTGTAATTTACGCCAACCTTACTTTCATTAAATTACATGCTTGACCTTCCTGCCAAGGGTTTTTTTGATCCTGTTTACATGTAGTAGCATCCCTCCACCTTTTCTGGTTTAGTGAGTTCACTCATTGTACGACCTTCGCTCGTTTTAGCCCTTGCCTCGTGATACTCTGGGTTCTCGTCCACAGAAATTCATAGAAGATCCTCAGCTTCTTCATTCCCAGGTGTGTCTATGTGTCCTCTAATCCACATCAGTGTTACCTCATTAATCGAGGCACATCTGTTAATTTAAAAAAAAAAACCCATTCCAGCAATAGACTAAAATACACGTTCGCTTGTAATCCAACCCATGTAACAACTCCAAACACAGACTATAGGACAGGTTCAGCTCCGCTGAGTACACACCTGCTCCTGGTCTACCGTCTAAGGGTCCCAAATCCCTAATGTAAAAAATCCTTAAAAATTATTAAATCAAGCAAATTTTTCGCCATACTCACTTAAAAATTTTAAGATCACTGAGGCAATACTAATAAAGCATCTCTAACCGAAATATATATTTTTATTATTCTTCTTTCAACATTACATTTAACAGTATTATTTCCAAATTGGAGCAAAAATTGAAACTGTCATTTTTAATTGTTTTGTTAAACAAAAACAATAAAGACTTTATTATAAATTTAATACTTTTGCATGACAATTATTTGTTCAAATAAGTAGAACACAGTTTGCAAATAATTGTTTTATTGTTAATCCTTGAAATTTATATATGAATGGTTTTTTAAATTGCTTCCTTTGGTTAGCATTTATCAAAAATATTCACCGCTTTGTATATAACATTTTAGACATTTTGTAACTTTTAAACATAAAAATACAAAGCAAAATTATGCAGAAAACAACCAACTATAACCAGTGAGAATTCAGAATTACTACCTTACCCCTCAACTCAAAAATGCATTATTATAAAGTGCACAACCCCCTTATGCCCATAACTAGATGGAAATAATATAATTAGTCTAATACCTATTGATTAGTTTCCAAAAATGCTTTATGTATGTAGTTATAATTAATTATTTCTTTTTCCTTTTAATTTCTTCCCATGAATTTTACATTTAATGGGTTAAACAAAAACCAGCTGTAACGAGGTCATTCAAAATGTACAAATTCAATACTCTAGGTTGCGTAGTTTTATTCATTCATTTGCAAAAGGTAGTAACTAAAATATTGACTATCACTTGTTCTTGTTTCATTTTATTCATTTTTTATTTGCTTTTTTAATCAATTTTTTATCTTTATTTTGCAAAAAAGCGGAAATTAAAAATTATTAAAAATTTATGGTCTATTGAAGACTCTTTTGTCTGTTCTATTGTTAAATGAAATAAAGGAATATTAAAATTATTTAAACTAAACTACATATAAATTATTTTAAATAACCATTTACTCAACAAATATTTTTTGCTTAGTAATAACAATTATCAAAATAATGTCTTTGTTTTGGTTATCATTAACGACACAAAAATCACAAGAAAATTAACTGATACTGAATTTGTCTCAAGAAAAACAGTAAGTTCAAACAAAAATTGGCTATACTAATGACAACCACTTAATCTCAAGTATTGCGACCACCAACGAAGGAAATTTAATTTTATTTATAGAGATATGATAACCAAAAAAAAAAAATTATGTAATGGTTATTTTTAACCAAAAAATCTTTTCGGTTGATATAATGGCTTTCTCCAACAAATGGTTATCTATAACCAAAAAAAATAAAATTCTCAATAAAATTGGTTGTGATGATGAAAATAAAATATATCTTATAGAAATGGTTAATTATAACCATTTTATATATAATTATCAATATTAATGGTTAAAAATGAGTTTTATGTGGTTTATCTTAGAATTGCTACGTCCCTGGTTTGTGATTGTTTTGTAACGATTCCTGTAATGTTTCTTTTGAGCTTGCAGCTGCATTCCTTTTTACTATTATAGATAACTTTTAACATAAATATTTTCTCTTCTCTTTTTTACAAATTAAAAAATTTCAAAATATTTGTAAAATTTAATTTCATTTCTATATCAACGGCTAAAAATTAAATTGGACAGGTCATAAATGATAAGTGAGTTATTTAAGGAATTTTTTATAAAAATGTTCTCAATTCTTTAACGTTTACAAACACAAGATACAGTTTAGTATTTTTTGTAATTATGTGGAGCTTTCGACACTTTTTCTACTGCGTATGTTTTATCACTTTTACATCGTGAAAAAAATCGATGTGGGGATTTCAACGGATCTTTACGTTGTGACTACTCCTGAATTCATTTTTGCAATTTTTTCGATGATGTCTTATATATTAGTAGTTTCTGACCATTAGAAATATTATATAAAATATTTAGATGTATAATGAATAAAATATTTTTAAAATGTTTTTTTGAAACATTTTTTTCATATACTTTAACGTAACACTTATTATTTTCGCATAAATATTTAAATATAAACTTCTTACAAAAAAAGTTGATATATTAAAAAAACACACATATATGTATATCTATGTGTGAAAACTACATACGCTATGCAAAATCCTTATTCGTACGCCCTTAGAAAATGCACTACTTCCTTAATATTGTACGTCGCACGTTGGGTTGAATTGCCAATAATGGCTCAGGTTATAGTAAACAAAATTGTGCATCACTAATTATCTTTTTCATTTTTCTATGTCATCTAATTTTCGAGTTGTGCGTTGTCAAAATTTAAGTTTTTTTTTTTTTTAACTGAAACTGAAAAAACATTTTTTTAATTAAATATTTGTATTTTCCTAGCATAAAAGTGATATTTTTTCAATGGAACCTTCAACTTCAGGTATTTGGAAACTCAAATATGTATCTCAGTTAAATATTTTTGTTGTAGAAATATTTTTAATATTTTTTTGAAAATTGGTGTAAAAAACAATCATTTTTCACTTTCAAGTATAAATTCAAATCCGGTTTGGGGAAGCTTGGGTAAAAAAAAGTTTGGAATTCTCTACATTTCCACTTACAAATCATATAAATAGATTTTACGGGTTTTTTGCGATAAGAAGGAAAAAAAATTGTTTTCTATTTCAACATCAAAGAAAAATTCGTGTATGTTTAGCAATGCACTCACTGCATACACATATAGTTTTGAAGTAGTGAATGTAACCAGATCAAAAATACAGATCGGGTTCAGACAAAAAACCGGACTTATAGTTGACCAACCAAAACCAGGATTTGAAAACTCAAATAACGTTTTTTTTTTCAAAATCCCTAATTTTCTGCGAAAATTACAAAATTCGACGTTGAACTAATCAAAAAGTTACATACTATTTTAGTTGCTGTATGGTGCTGTCATCACATTAATGTTGAAAAATTTAGAAAATTTACTTTATCGACTGCAAAATACTTTGCTGAAAAATACCAATGGTATAGCATGTCTCCCATTTTACATAAATTTTTAATACATGGTCCTATGGTATAAGATATCTTCCACTTTACATAAATTTTTAATACATGGTCCGCAGATTATTAATTGGAATTGAAATTTCTGAAGAAAATAGTTCCGATGATATTTATTTTTGTGACAGCGAATATGAAAACTAATAGTATTAAACATTAAATGTAAATTTATATTAATAAAAACTTTTTAATAAATAAAGATAAGTATGTCCATTTCCGGGAAAATTTTGTATTAGGGCTATACGTAATCATTTACCGCTTTCGCTGACAAACAAACACCCCTGGCGTTTAAAAAAAATGTTTTTTTTTTTGAAAAATGATTTTTTTTTTAAGTGTTAATGACCCACTTCATACTACGAAACGAAAAAAGAAGTGCTATTTCTAACGCCTGAATTAAGAGCCATTTTTAGCTATTTCAACCCAATGTGCGTCGTTTTAAAAATTAACTTAAATAACTTTCTTAAATTATGTATTCCCAAGCTTAATTAATGTAAAGTTATCCAACTAAGTATTAAAATTATTTTTAAAATTATTTTACATAAAATTTATGTGTTCGAATATGAGTTTTGTTTTTAAAAATAGTGAATTTAGATAAAATATTGAATTAAAAATTTATTTGTTTGTTTGTTTTGTTAAATAAAACCTTTTGCTTAATTTATAAAAAAAAGTCTTTTTAGTTATTTAGTTTATTAAACGGCATCCGTTTTTGTGAAAACTGAAGGTGTACGGATTTTGCATACTGTAAAAATCATCGTGTCCTTTGCTTTACGATAAACTATTATTAAAACCTATTATTTAAAAAAATATATTTTTATAGATATTGACTGTATATGTGTGTATATTAAAGGCAAAAAATCCTAAGTTTATTATTAACTTTATTGCTCCCATATGAATAAGCTGCTCGTTTAGCATAAATGCATGTGTGTAAAAATTTATTCTCCTAAATAAATAATAAATTTAATTTGTTCATGTTAAGAAAACATAAATTTACAAATATCGAATAAAGGCAAAAATCTTTTATAAACGCAATAAAAACGAAGAGCATTCCATTGAGTAGGGTCGTTGATAAATATGAAAAATAAATATAAAAAAAACTTAAAGAGAAATAGAAATAAATTATTTAAATGTGTGCTGAAAATTGCAAAACTGTTGGTGCAATATTTGTTATAACCAACAAAGTAAAGTTTTAAGTTATTGAACTTGATTATTTGTTAAGACTTAAATAGCCATAGATATAGCGACTGTGCCGTTACTTGGGGTTTCGTAGAATAAAATATCTCGAAGCTTCAGATTGAAAGGGTAGAATTATTATATTAATATCGGAACTTAAAAGGTGTTTATTTTTGTATGTTTTTTAATTAAAATTTTTTTTTTCGTATGTATTCTCGGACAACTAAATTAATTCCCCACAAATTTTTAATTTCAGAACCACACATCTTATTTTAAAATATTTCCATTAAAAGTTTGATTTGAGTTTCACTTTTTAAAACAAATTATTTATATGTTGTACTGACAAATATTTGTCGCACCCTAAATAAAAAAGGGTCACAACTCAAAATTTTCCAAAACTGACTTTTTTCCATAAATTAATTCAGAGTACTCTCTAACTACTGCAAGAATTTCTTTCACATCACTATATTCTTTATCTGGAAAAATACAGTTATGTCTATTTTTATTAACCGACTTCAAAAAAAGAAGGAGGTTATCAATTCGTCTGAATGTTGCTTTTTTATCTTTGTGCCCGCATAACTCAGTCATTTCTGAACCGATTTTAAAAATTTTTTCTTTATTAGAAAGGAAATGCTTACAGATTGGTCCCATTTTAAAAGAAGTTCAGAATTTTGAAAATTAAAGGGTGTCCCCATACAACATACGTGTTTTTTACGTGTATTATGAACCGTAAAGGGCACCCTTATAAAAATTTAAAAAAAACTGTATATCACTATAGCTGCCAATAACAGAAATTAATAAAAAAATAAACTTAAAAATTAAAGGGTGTCCCCATATGTGACGTCAATTTAAATATATGAGCCATTTGAACCATTGTAGACAATCACTTGAAAATTGGACAGAATGTCCAATATTTATAATCAGAAATTAAATATTTATAATTAGAAGTTAAAGGGTGCCCCAATAGTTGATGTAATTTGATGTATATTGCCAAACTTTTGAACCGTTACAGAGACACGGTTGAAATTTACAAAGAACCTGTATATCTAAGTCCTTTATAACATCAAGTATATAATTTTTGGAAACTAAAGGGTGTCCCCATAATTGATATAATTTAACCTATCTAGCCCTATCTTTTGAACCGTTATAGACAAACACTTGAAAATTAGACAGAATCTCCACTACTATGTCCCGCATAATAACATTTATAAATATTTAAAATTTTAAAGGGTGTCTCAATAGTTGATGTAAATTGATGCATATGGCCAAACTTTTGAACCATTTTAGACAGACATTTGAAATAAACAAAGAATTTGTCCTTTAAAATAGGTGTTTAATTTAAAATTGTACATTAAAGTGTGTCCCCTAGGTGATATTGTTTAAGCTATATGGCCATATCTTTGGAACCTTTACTTTTTATTACTGTGTCAGTAATAATAACTGTAAACAAATAAAGGGTGTCCTCATATCTGACGTAATTTGTCTTTGGATAGATATTTGAATGTGCAGAACGTATATTACTTGTCCGTTAGAGCAAAAAGTATAGAAGTATTTGATTTGCATACTATTTCTTACAGATTACTTCCTTTTAAATTTTTAGTTTAGAACTGATGCACATATATTTGTTTTGTAGTCGGTTTTTTTTTTTGCAAGAATTATGTTAAGTGTAATAATAAACAGGTTTTTGTCTCTCCTGAAAATTTTAGTATTTTGAGTTGTGACCCTTTTGTATTTAGGGTGCGATATATTTATATCAATCATATATATATTTTTTAATTTTCTTCCTCTTGTTTCTAAAATATATATTGAAAATAAACATTAAGAATATGTTTATTTTAAGTAAATATTTTTCATTTCCTGATGATGCTATACAAAGGAATAGCGATATAACGAATTTAAAAATAAAAACGAACTTTAACAAATTAAATTTAAAATAATTAAAAAAGGTTAAGTAAATTATTTTATGTCTTATCTTCTCTTTGTTTGTTGAAAAAGTGCTAAAGTCTGATTTTTAAGTTTTGTAGGAGAACAACTTTAAACTTTTAAATTAATTAAAGAAAAAGTTTATCTCTAAACTTTACAAATGGGAGTCAAACGCATGTTTTGGAAAAATATTTATAACTACCAATCAAGTTTTTATGATTTTTGATAAACTGATGATTGATGATAAGGTTTATCTGATTCTATGATAAAATGGTCAGCTCTCGGTTCTTAGCGGTGTATACGAATTTTTATCGCTATTCCATGTCCAGACCTGAATGTGTTTTAGCCATGATCTTCCTTTTCTTCCTCTACCTCGCCTTTCTTCAATTTTTCGTTGTACAATTTTGTATTGATTGTTTCTTAGTACGTGCCCTAAGTACGAAGTTTTTTGTTTCTTTATAATTGGCATTAATTGTCGGTAAACATTCATCCTTCTTAATATTTCATCATTAGAGAATGGCTGCCCATGGTATCTTCAAAACTCGGCGGTATATCCATATTTCAGAGGCTTCCAATTTTCTTTCATCCGAGTATTTAACTGTCCAAACTTCTACCCCATATAATAGCACGGACCAAATGTAGCATTTTATGAATTGAACTTGTGTTGCAACGTTGATGTATTTGGAAATGGTATCTCTCGCCATCTCTATGTGGTATTTAATTTATCGTTATGGGTCCTACTGGTAATTTATTAAGACTCCCAGATATTTAAAACTTTGCACTCGTTCGATGTCTATATTTTGTATATTCAGTGTTGCGTTGGGATGATAATTTTTTTTTTAATAATACACCCGATTCTGTTTTACACGGTTTTGATTTAACACGGTTTGAAAATAAAAAAAAAATATATTTTTTTACACGATTTTATTCCATTTAGCACGATTCAAAATTTTTAGCTTAGATTTTATTTAAAATTTAAGTTGTGCGAAATATTTTCATATCAAAAATTTAGAGGAATTCCCTTTTTGTGCATACAAGCATTACTTGTTAGAGCAATTGAAATGTGTTAATATTTTGTGAACTATCAATGCATCTCTAAAAGAAGACGTAAAAAATTACAAATAAAAAACTTTAGAAAACAAAATTGAAACTTTGGATCTCCTTCGGAATGGAGAAGGCTCAACATTTCTTGGAAAATGTTCGGTTTATACGAAGTCACAGTATAAAAAAAAATAAAATTCAATTAGGCAATCGTTGATTTCTGGAACGAAACTATCTATTAAGTCTTCATCATGCACTAACGGTGCAAATACACATTATATGTACATGCATACATATGTATGTGTAAAAATAAACATGATTTCTTGTTCTTAAAAAAATTCTCGTTTTTCACTTATTTTAAAAAGTCTTACAGATAAGAAACCAATCACCTATTTTTGTATATGATCAATGTCTTTTTTTACACGTTTTTTTACGGATTTTTCTGGAACCAATCTACCGTGTAAAAACAGAATTAGGTGTATTTAGTCTTTTTCATGTTAATGTTTAATCCATATACCTCCAAATATACTAGTAGTGCTAGTAGTGCGGTCTCATCACTTTATCTTATATTATTAATGTATTTTCCATTTACTTTTACCCCATTATTTTCTCCTTGAAGTGTTTAGACATTAAAAAAATAAGCAGAAAGTCATATCCTTATAAATTCCTGAAAAATAATACAAAATAATTGAAACTATGGTTATGTGTACTTTGGAGTACGGATTTTACAAAAGTGCCAGTAACTTAAATTTTTCTTAAGTCCACTTAAGCACTTATTCCTAACTGCCACAGAATTTTTGAAGACATTTTTGAAAACAAATTGTTTATTTTGACCAAAATAATATTAAGAAGAACTAAAATTTGCTCAGCCCAACCGAATCTTTTTAGGGATAATACAATATTCTTCATCAGACCATACAATATTTACGTTTTTTTTTTTTCGATGCATTTAAGTCCTAGTATTTAGCCTAATACTTTGCTACACATCAGTCTGGTGCATATTTTTTACAAATATCACTAACCAGTCTTTTTGCCATTCTACGTATATTTTTATCTTAAAAAATGCTAGGTCGGGTTTTTCTACACTTAAAACTTAAACTTAAAACTTTAAACTTAATTTAAAATAAAATCAATTAACCTAAAATGTAATAAAAAGCATATTAATTATTAAATATTTCAATGAAGTCTGTACATTGTTCGTTTAAGCTTTGGTAATGCATATTCATAAATCAAAGAATTGTTAAAAATAAAATGTAGAATAAAGACTCCATTAATGTAATTCACTCTTAACAATTAAAAATTATTCAACTGAGCTAAATGTATATAAAGTCACACGACACTACTTTAAATGAAATATTAAAAAAGGAACCAAATTAAGGACATTTTAATGCTGTGAAATAAACACATAAGAGTACTAAGGCTTTTTTCTTTTAACCATTAACCATTAACCAAATCTGTTCTTTTGAGTATACAGTAAAAAAGACCGATATTATAATTATGATTTCGCATATAAACACAGCAATAAAATAAAAAAAAACATAGACCGACAAAAGATGTACAAAGAACGATATAAATTAAAAGCAAAATCAAAAGAAAGCAACGGGAAATAAATACCACCAGACACCAAAAATATTATTATATAAAAAATAAATACAATTAAAAAGGCCTAAATAAATTGTAAAGCACACAAGCATAACAGCACATACACACACACATTTAATTTATATAAACGAACAACAACATGTTTGTTTTACGCAACCATATAAACTATTCGTCATTAGCAGAGAGGAAATTAATTTAGCAAGATTTTATTTCTTATAAATCTTAAAAACCAATTGAAAAATAAAAATTAAGAAATTTTATCATTATAAAATTTATACTTTTCATACTTTGTATTATAATAAGACGACTTTTAATTATCATTCGTTCCAATTTTTTTGTATTTTGTGGTATTATTTATTTTTAATTACATGAATGTTTTTCACCATATCTTTATTTATATATGTCTTAAGTTAATGTTACAATTTTATCGACTACAGTCAGCGTTTTTTATGCCACACTGACAAGGAAGCACCCTTCGTGAACACTATCAATTTATCCAAGAAGGAAATAATAATATGAAAGACTTTAGTTTCCTCACTTCCTTTCTTAATGTTACATACGAGTATTATGTGGAGGGTACAATTAGTAATGTTTATAAAATATTAATACAAATATAAAATAACAAGTGCTGATGAAGGGTCTCAGTAAATGTATTTTCTGTACCTTATTATCTGATAAATAAAAATTTTTCTTTTAATGAAAAAGTTCACTTAAAGTAAAACATTATTTTCTGTAACAAATAAATAGAAGAATTCAAACCTGGTAGAGGATTTATATTACCTAAATAACTTTTTGCAGCCATCATGGCGATTTCTAGTAATAGAAAAGTGTTTTTTAAGTTTACTTCATTTTTGAAATTCATACGCTTATAACAGATACGTTATTTAATACGTAAATCAGTAA
Organism: Phasia obesa; assembly: GCA_949628195.1. Lineage (NCBI taxonomy): Eukaryota > Metazoa > Arthropoda > Insecta > Diptera > Tachinidae > Phasia > Phasia obesa. Next base: position 111,875,430 of record OX451218.1, read on the forward strand.
TTAAACTTATAAATAACAGCTCCGTTTCTTTCACTAACTAGTCACAGTAACTACTAACTAGGAAAGAAATATTATTAACTCATTTTTTATTATAAAATGTTTTGTGATAATTTCTTATTTCTTTTTTTAAAACTACAAGGATGCCAACAACTCTTATCAGAAACTGCTTGCAAAATAAAACGGCAAGAGGGCATGAATGTATGTCAACGACTTTCTTAACATCTTCACTATTTCAGAATTTAACTTTTTCAACACAGTTAGTTTTGTTTAATGTAGAAATATTTTGTTGTTAGTTTTAGAATCACAAAAATCTTTTTAAAGGCTTTAAGAAATCTAACATTGAGTTTCAACAAAATTAAACGAAAAAACCATAGTTGTTATGATAGATCAGGTATTTAGGTAAGCCAGGATATACTTAGAGTATTTTACAAATGAATAGAGCACTTCACAAAGAAAATTGAAGAGCATTTTGGTAAAACTCATTGCTAGACAAGATCTTTTGTTGAAAAAAGTTGTCGCAAGCGGCATATCCTGGCACTAATATAAAAGTGACTATGAATGACTTGCTCATATACCAAGGGGACTGGAAAGAACATCTAAGTCGTGAATGCTAAATACAGCGTCATTTTTTTAATAGGTATAGTTGCTTTGGTTAGCACTATTTAACCCCCCTACTTCTCTGTACGGAACATCGTAAACAATGGAGTGAACAAATTACCAAACATTTTGGCTTTTATTTATTTACTTATAAATTTGTAGGGAATTCTAAACATTAATTACTTAATATTATGCTAATTAACCATAGCATGGTATACTTATAATAAAAATACAATTTATTTATTGGGTGGGTCCAAAAAATGCATTACGTTCTGCTAAAATATGCACTTATGCATAAAAATATATTAGGGGTTTTCACGATAGGTGAGCAAAAATGCATCGTTTTTATCAACACAACAACAAAATATACATATTTGAAATTTGCTTTCTTGCACTTAAAAAACCTTGAGCAAAAATATTTGTGCATATTTGCTCAGATGCAATTAAAAATAAACAAAACTTTTTGAAATATTTCTAAAAACAAGAAAAAAATCGAATAAAATTGTTTTTTTCGTTTTTGTGTTTTTATTTGTATTTTATATTCCTCATTTGTACTTTTTGATGAGGTGCCAGAATTTTAAAGAAAATTTAATGCTTTGTTTAAAAAAGTACGCTCACAAATTCGCCATCGTGAAAACCCCTATTAATTATAAAATAGTTCATACAAAAAAAAAAAAAATTATATAAACAAAATAAATTTACATACAATGAAATTTATAATCAAGCTTAAGTTCATTTTTATTCTCTCTAAGAAAGAATTAATTAAATTACAAATTAGGTGATAATATTAAAGAAAAATTGGGAAAATTTAATTTTTTAGACACCAGCACGAGTGGAATGCACATTTTCTAGACAGCCACGTCCGTCATCAACACTACTTGTATCTAATCTACTTAGGGTAGTGTTTAGTTGTAAGCATCATCTATTTAACCAACCAAACCCACATAAAGGAATACGAGAAAACTTGTATTCAATTATCAATCGTCAGTTGGTGAGAACGAAGTATACCACTACCTTAAGCTTCCCTCTTGTTGAATATTTTTACTTTTAATATTTACCACTTATATTTTGTTGTTCCTTCAGCGAACCTTCGGTTAGCAATGAAGTTACTTTTTGTTTATTTGTTTTACTTCCAACATTCGTTTTTAGTTAACACTAATCTAGTATCAAACCAAACTTTGTAAAAGTAAAAATATTCAACAAGAGGGAAGCTTAAGGTAGTGGTAGACTTCGGGATTTTTGTTTCCCCAGATGTAAAAATTATTCTTGTTTACGTTGAGTATCCGACAAGCAATAAATTATAACTAATCATCATCGTCATTTTTGTCATCCCAATGCTGTTGATTAACTACCCAACCAGGTATGAAATAATTACATCTTCAATTATTTTTAAGCATATTTAGCTATGGATTGAGGCAAGTTAAAATTAAAAATAATGTTTTGGGCATTAAAAAAAAATTTAATTCAAATATCCACAATATTGCTTAATTATGACGCCTTAAAATGAACTCCTTTACCAGATACTGCAAATTGCTGATATTGTTGACCTCTTAAAGTCGAAACAGAAATAATAAAAGGAAATGCAGTTAAAAAATTTATATATATACAGGGCATGTTAAATATTTTTTATCCGCAATAATCAATCGAAAAATAATTTTGATATCTTATACAACTGGATCAGTTATCTTCACATAACTGGCTTTAACATGACCTTAACATCACTTTCAAGAAATCTTAGATGAAGGGATGTTTTGAATAACCCTACAAAGAACTCAAGCAATTACAATACAAATAACCAACAAGGGAAAATTAAATATCCAAAAAGATTTTAGAGCATCATTGAATACAACAACCCTATGTTGTGTGGCGTATGTAGCATATATGGCGTAGAGAAAAAAATATAATAGAATTAAATGGTTACTACACCAAAAAATGCAACGTGGTTGGTTTGAACTACACATTTTTTAAACTACAACCCAATTTTTATTAGTATTTCCAAATAATAGTGTATTTATAACCATAATATATTATTAGTAAACAAACTATAATAAGTTTACTCGTAGTTTACCACAGTATGACTAAAAACAAACAAATAATTTCTAGTTTTTTGAAGTTTCGTGTTTAGATTTTTAAATTATAAGAATCTAATTTTACGGATTTCTTACAAAAAATAATAGTTAAGAATTTTGTCGTTTCCCATATCGAATGCTTAAAATTTAAACTAATAATCAATTGCTTGTTTTAGTAGGTATGCTTATATAAAGAAATAAGGTATATTCTAATATTTATATATCTCACTATATTTATTTAATTTATTTCATAATAAAATTTTATATTTTACAATATTATTTTTAAGTTAGACTATCAAATAGTTCTAACATAACAAAATTATGGTTTGATTACATCCATCAATCACAATATGATGCTCTTAGGTTATGATTACCTCAAACATGTTTTTTCTGCGTGTGGCACTTATATTTTCAATTTCGAAAAAAAAGAAAATTGAGAGTTTGTGTTACACCGTCGTCATTTTCAAAATTATCAGGCCATATAATAGAATAAATTAGGGGATTTTTACTCCCCTATGCAAAAACTATGGTTGTTTACGTTGATGTATGTATCTGCCAGACACAAATGATAACTAATCGCCATTGTCATTTTTATCATCTTAATGCTCTCGATTAATAACCCAAATAGTTATGAAATCCAAATGAAATAAATCAGTCAAGTGCGAGTTAGTCTCACACACGTAGGGTTCCGTACTATTTTTAGTACGCCTTTAAAAACTCAAGTTGTTAATTTTTTCATGTCTTATGGGGCACCCTTTTCTTTTTAAAATCAAAGACATATTCGCGAAAATTTCATCGCTATTGGAACACCCTTTAAATTTTAGGAATTGTTGTTATAACGGCTATGGTAATATACTTTCTATAAAAATATCAGTCCTACCTATTGTGGTTCAAGAAATAAGGTAATATACGTGAAAAACATGTCACTGATGGATCACCCTTTAGTAATTAGTAATTGTTACAGCGGCCGAAATACAACATCTACTGTAAACAATTCAAGAGTCTACCTATTACGGTTCAAAAAATAAGGCTATTTAAGTAAAAATCATGTCTCTGTCGGAACACCCTTTAATTTTTATTATTTGTTATAGTTTCCATAGTAATAAACCTATTGTAAAAACTTCAAGAGTCTGCTTATTATCGTTCAAAACTTAGGCCATATACACGCAAAGCACGGCCCTCTCGGCACGCCCTTAAATTTTAAGGATTAATTTAATAGAAAGCGAACATAGCGTTAATTACTGTCTGCAAATTTTAAGTGGTTGCCTCCTATAGCTCAAGAAATAAAGACATAACGGCAAATAACACCTCACTTTCGGAACACCCAATAAGTTGTAGTACTTATTGCTATAGTGGCCACAGTTATACACCTTCTGTGAAAATTTCAAGAGTCTACCTATTACGGTTCCAGAGTTAAAAGGCGCTGACAGACGGACAGACATTGTAGCGAAAACAATAGGGTTACGTTTTTACACTTTGTGTACGGAACCCTAAAAATGCCTAAATGTAGTGCGCGTTCTTTGTTCGATCAATATACTAAAATTAGCAAAACTCAAATCAAACGTTAATTTCAAGAATTCGGTTGCAGAAGTATGTCCAATATGTTTTTAATATGTTCGAAGCTTTTGGCATGTATGTCATGTGGCAATTAATCTGCTCTCGTTACAAAAAACTTACCCATACTACTACAGATTCAGCTTAAGTTCCAGATTAAGTTTTTACTATTAAAAAAAAAACAATTTTTTTTATTTTAGAAGAATCATATTGTAAATAAACAAATATAAAACTAATCACAGTATGCCATGATGAAACTCCATTTCAATGTTAAGAAATTTCTTATTCAGAATTAGATAACCCTGTAAAAAATTGTTTTGCAAACTAAGTGGCTAAAAATATTTGCAGGTTTAATTTGCTACGGTGTTAAACTTATGATTTAACAACCATTTAATTTTTGTACATCCATTTCCTTTACTCTCCTTTTCATCCCTAAAATTGTTGCGCATAAATTTCCCATTTCATTGTTTGCTTAACTAGTCCATTTTAATTTTCTGCCAGTTTATAAAATCGTAGAAAATCATTTGTTTATTTAAGCTACTTGAGTTTATTCTAGCTATTTAAGTTTATTTGTTTTAAACTTAAAATATCTATGCTATAAATTGCTTTATGGCTTCCTTAACTTTCCGTACAGAGGAGAATTTATTTATTGCACTGGTTTAGAGACCAAGATCCGTATAAACGAAGAAAGCAAAAATTGTATCTCTCTTTTTGGTGTGTTTGATTGCCCAACACCTAGAAGTCATAGTACGTCGCATTATATTTATTCGGCTGTTAACAGAAATAACCAGGCCAAGCAAAGGTGTGTGTGAAAATTAAATATAACAAACATATTTTAGATAATTTTTTAAGCATTTTTTGCGAATTAATTTCTTTTTTATTTTTAAATTTTTATATAGGGAGGCAAGTGCTGGAAGCAATTTTTTATTATGCAACTATTACTCGCAAATAAAAGACATGGCTACCATAATCTAAAAGTAACGTATTATGATTAAATTATATCGTATAGGAACTAGCTCTTTTCCCCCAGCAAATAAATTGCATTTTTATTATAAAACGTTATGAGTAATTAGCATAATATTAAATAATATCGTTGTAACCAAACATATTATTATTAACATAATAATATTATTGTTGTGTTAGGACCATATTATTGTCTGCTTTAAAAATAACATTGTAAAATATAATTGGACATATAAAAAAATTATTTAATTATTTATTTAAATTTATTTATTTATTTATTTAATTTATTTTTATAAAATAAATTAAATAAATATTGTGATATATTAATAAAAAATACCTTGTTTACATATTTATTATTATAAAAGGCACAATTATTTATTAGTTTATTTTTTTATCGATATGAAAAATTACTAAATTCATAAATTGTTAAAAAAGTTTCTAATAATTTTTAACAATTGCACATAAAAGTAAAAAAAATTGTAAATTATTTTTTTTGTTTTTAGTCATAGTGTTATAACATACTATCAAACATATCATAATTATTTTACTAATAATATATGGCTATAAATGCAATATTATTTTTCAATGCTAATAAAACTTTGGTTGTGATTTGAAAATTGTATAGTTCAAACCTAAAATATTGTATTTTTGGGTGTATAAATCATTTAATGATCACATAGTACTAAAACCTTTTTTATTGTGACCATAGTAATGATTAAAACAACTATATTTTTGTTCATTGCAACTATACGTTGTTAAAGAACATAATAAAGTTCTTGTGACCATACCATAACCATGTTTTTTCTTTGCGTCTCCATCTAGTAGCTAGCTCTTACTTACCTTTTTGGCTTACTGCAACTGTCATTTATAAACTACTTTGCACCTGTAGCAGCGTACCCTATTATTCTTTGCAACACAGTTGCGGTAAATGGTCCCACATCTACTAGTCTACAAACAGGTGAGTGTTCTACCTTTCGTCGGCGAAAACTTTAAGGAGGCGAGGGCCATCAGGCCTCGTTTGTTTTTTATTTGTTTACCTCATTGACACAATTTCAGAACCTAGCTGCTAGAAACTGATATTTTTATGGTTCCGAATTCTTAGGTTTCACTAAAATATCGGAAATCACCATCTCTAGAACCATAAAATGTAAACACTTGAAATTTTTATAAAATTTGTATTACTATGTCCGCTGCAATAACAAATGTTAAACATTATAGGGTGTTCTGTGAGTGACGTGGTTTTTAATTTTTTGGTTTAATTTCTTTCAGCCGTAATACGCAAACACTTGGCATTTGAATAACGTATCGAAAAACTTGTATGAATAGAAAATAAAAAAAACTTAAGAGGGTCTCTCGTAGAGCCGTGATGTTCCATATATGATCCTATTTTAGAACCCTAACAAGCAGACACTTTATGTTTTACAATATCTACTACTATCAGAAGTATCAAAAATAAAGCTAATAGAAATGTAAGAGTATTTCCTGAAGGTCGCGATTTTAATGAATTTGTCTTTATCTTTTAAAAGTTATAGTCAGATAATAAAAATTTAGACTGGCACTGGTTGCTATAATAACTGGTACTCTGGTTGCTATAATAACAAGTATAAAAATTATTAAAAGTTATAGGTTGGTCTAACAGAAGACTTGAATAATCTTGATGTTAATCTTTCCTATCGTAACAAGCAGATATTTAAGAATTTTTAAAGCAAGTAAAAAATTTTCAAATTTAAATTTAAAGGGTGATCCATAAAAAATGTGAAATAAATTTAAATCTTGACATTTCAATGCTATATATTGAAAGCAATACGGAACCTTGCATGTGTGAGTCTGTCCTGCACTTGACTGATTTATTTATGACTAGCTGTAGCCGCCATGACGTACGTGTCCTGACAATATTTTGTTCTATTTTACTTTAAAATTAATCCATAGCAAATTTTAAGACTCTTACTTAATAAAATTATTATATGAATTTTATTTGAACTATTTTTAATTGAATAAAATCCATATAATTTCACAGAGCGGGCACTTCTTTGACATTGTGAACGTCAACACTATTGTGTTAATAATCAATAATATACATTTGTAAAATAAAAAAAATATCTAATTGTTGTTAATTACTAACCAAAGGTTGGCTAATAGCAAGACAGATAAATAAAAGAAAATATATAAAGAGAATAAAAATAAAGAGAAAGGATTTCTTGGTAGTATAATATATAAATAGTGTTTAAAAGTGTAAAACAATTTCAAAAAGCTCTATCTCCTATGAAATATAATGTAAGAATTAAAATTTCTCATATCCTATTTCTTTGATATGTTTGTTTAAATAGAAAATTAATAACAATTGAAACTGCCTTGTAGATAGATACAAAGAGTACTGATGACAGACGTAGCTGCCTAGAAAATGCATCCTGCTCTGCTGGTGTCTAATTTTTCTTTATCTCTTTATAAATAAGAACTTAAACCTAAATAATTAATTTATTTAATAAAATTATGAAATTTATAGAATTCAACATTATTTATTTTTAATCACGCATGATTCCTTTGTAAATTTATTAAATAAATATTTTATGAGTATAAAATATTTATTTCCAAAAAAATATAATAATCGAAATTGATTACTATGGGGAAAGCCTATCCAGATAGCTATTTCGCTAGTGCTCAACTAGCTCATCAGTGGATTTTTCCCAATTTAGATTTGTGTAAATATTTTTTAAAATATCCCGCTGACAAAAATAAAAGATGGTGTCAATATTGCTGTACCTTTATTTTGGTAAAATTAAATACTTTCACTACTTTTCTCTATTTTCTCTTGAAAATTAGATATTTTTACGGGAGAATAATACCCTATATTTAAACCGAGATACTGAGGTTATTTAGACGGGTTAGAGGGAGAAGGGTATTGGGAAATAATAACACCAAATTTTATGTTTTTCAAAACGTTATAAATTATGTGTTTATTCAACTGTGATAATTTTGTACGGTAAGTATTTATAATAAGGTTTTATATAGGGTAAGTATATAGGTAAATAATTTTTAGGTTAAGGTAAGTATTCAACTTTAATAATTTTAGTTCATTTTTAGGTTTTATAATTTTATTTGTAGATTTTAGATTTTTTATTATAGATTTTAAGTTTTAACAATAAAGTTAAGTTTTAGTAATAGATGTAAGTTTTATCACTAGAATCAAAAGTTTTAACCTTTTAATAGTTTTTAATTTTATTATATTTAGATATAAGTTTTAACTAGGTTGTAAGTTTTATCCAGTTTTTTCACTATTTTTTATTGAAAATGGGAGCGAACTTAAAAACGGGAGCGAGCCGGCAGCGAGCGATCTTAATGAAAATTGACGAAAGATATTTTAATTTTTGTTGAGTTTAAATTGAAGTTGGCTGCAGTTACATGGGGGCGTTGATGATTCCAGGGTTTGGGTTTATACCATTGTTCGAATGAACAGAGGTATTTATTATAAAAAAATATTTATGTTAATTTCATGGACATAGTTAACAATAGAGCTAGCTTAAAATGGAATAGGCAATTCAATAGAAAGAATATCAAAAGTGCTATTCTTTCTCTTGTTTTTCGAAACCACAAAGACTACGTTTTTGCTATTATACCCGAATATATGAACCTAAATGACTGTATACTCAGTCTATCCTGACTTTATTGCTTAATTTTAAAAATGTTTGGAAAACCAGTCATTTATATTTTCTTTTTAATTTACGATACGTAGTATAAGGTGATGTATAGTAATCATGAAAAAAAATCAAGGTCGGGATTTTGACGGACTTATACGTTTTGAGGTCTCCTGAATACACTTTGGCTGTTTTCGCGGTGCTGTCTGTGGGTGGGTTTGTATGTGGAGTTTGTACAGCTCATACCGCTTGATATATCAAAATTAAATTTAGTGCGTGCCTTTGGTATATGGAGATGAAGAGTTTGTAAATTTTGGCATAATCGCGAAGGGGCAAGCGGTAGTTTACTTACTCCCAAATTTTGTAAACGCTCTACAGGTCACACCTTACGACATATCAAAATGAAATTCAGTATGTGCCTTTAGTTTATGGAGATGAAGAGCTGTATAAATTTTGGGCATAATCGGGAAGGGGAAAATAATTAATTTTTCGATTCGAATATACTTTGAACTTATATTCTTTATGTTAAAATATCTGTTTCCATTGGGTAGGTTAAAGTTGAGTGTAGGCCACTACAGTTTTATTTTGTAAATTTTTAATTAAAGTTGATTCAGATTGATTTACATATATTGATTATTTTATTGCATACGCGTTTGTCTATCCAATGTTAAAAAAGTATTTTAAGATACCGCGTTTGATTATATTTTCACACACATTTAAAAAAAAGAATTTCAAGATGAATTTATGCGAAATTGCATAAAGTTAATTTAAAGGAAAATCATTTGCTTTTAATGTTTAAATAAACTTAGCAATAAAGCGATTTATAAAAAACCCATTCTATTTATTTGCAAAAAACCAAACGAATACTCGTTTATGCTGGTTGGAAATTACAAACGGTTTTATGGCAGGCCGTATTGCCACCGCCATCATTGTCATGTAAAATTTAAGCTAACATTTATTTTAAAGCTTGACCATTTAGGATGAAAATAACACCAGTTCGTGCATACATGTGCACACAGATAAAGCAATAATATAGTCTATATATTTTTATGTTCACATCAGTTACATTTTCAGTGTGTGTGTGTGTGGTGTTTTTAAAAATACCCATATGAATGTTGTATATTTCACAAAGTTTTGGGTTTAATTTTCTCTTTATGATGATGGTCAACATCTTTTCTGTGAATTGTTTTGTCGTTGTTTAATGGCATATACTGTGATATCGTTTTTGTGTCATCTTAAAAACAGTAAAAAAAAGCAATACATATAAGGTGCCTTAAAGGGATTTTGTTGTTTTCTTTAAATACTCTTACACTAACATGGTCATCTGAGGCGTTTACAAGGGAGGGTGGTTGGAATAAAACAACATTTTTATTTACAAAAGCATGTAAGTTACATTTTTGCAGTTTTAAATGGTGTTGAATGCGGGATATAGACAGGGGCAAGAGGATCAAGCTTTAGTAAGAAAAGTAATTTTCATTTTACTGCGAACATTACCAAACATTCATGCTAAAAACACAAAAACACAAGCAATGTAAGTGAACAAATTAAATATGCTTCTGTGAATATAAGGTCAAAGTTAATTTTAGCCTCGTGTTCATAGATGTTTTGATATTTGTCCCCATGGACAGTAAAAACAACACTATAACAAAAAACTTCTTGTATTTCGAGAGGTCATCTTATAACGATGTTCAACACAGTGTAGATTGTAATGCATTTTTAATAACCAAACAAATTCTTACCAAACAAATAAGCCTGTTTTCTATTCCTGATCTATTTATTTTTATAACAATTATTAAGGAGAGAGGAAAAATAATTTTGTATATTTTATTGTTGGACATCAGTGCCAGATATCGAGATTTAAGCCCACCTAGCTGGTTATTTGGAGAGAAGGGGGGAAGGCCTGCAGTCGTTTCGATATGTATTCCATTGCAGAATGAATTAGTTTCTCTTTGTGGTGGATTTTAGCCACGAAAATGGTGTCTGAGAACGTGACTAAAGGCATGTACTAATTAAAAGTAAGCATTATTAGTCGTTATCCTGGATTACGAGTCATGCAAGGTCTGGGGTATGAAATCGATTATGAGCTAACATAAATTATGTAATACGATGAACTCAGAAAAAAGCCACCGATTAGTTACTAATATGTGGTTGCACGAAGGTCATTCGAGGAAGAACTGACCTGACCCGGAATTTCAGAGATAATTGCATAGTTTCCAAGGTTATCTGACCCAAAATATACACTTTACATATATTTACTATACAAAATATACTTTTCACACAATCTAGAATAACCTTACCAAGGATCAATAAAGTTCATTTGTGAGTAGGGTTTATACATAATAATTAACTATTATTTTTTAATTATATATAATGGGTCAAATTCGTCAAAAATATTATTGTGTTATGAAAGGTTTATACATTTTCATATTAAATTTGTTTAATAAATCTTTTATAAACCGAAAATATTTTTTATGAATATTTCCTAATGACTATAATACAATATATAGAATTTATAAATTTTCTGATGTAGGTTGCATGATTATGTAAACTAAATTTTATTTAAGAAACAATACAAAAAGATATTGAAAAAGTGGAGATAACTATACCATACCTAACATAGAAACTTTTTTCATTTAACATTTTTTGGTTAAAATTAATTTTTGCCCAAAATAGGCTTCTATTTTTGTGATGTGTCGGTAAACTAGATTTGTTCCGAAGTTTTATCACAAATATTCTAAAAACATTTATGTGCGGTTTCTGTATTACAGGCGAGCGGCTCGTCTAGAAAATTTGTTTAGGAATCACTCAAAAAATTGATTTCTTTTCATACATATTTTCTAGACGAGTCCCTCGCCTGCAATACAGAAACCGCACATTGTGATCTTTTAAATTAAATAAAAAGTCTAAATATCCTTACAACAAATGAACGGCTTTATTTACTTACTTTGAATTTCGAAAAAGTAAAAAGTAAAAAAGAATTAGTACAGCATAGTCAAGTTCTCTTCCTCAAGAGTCTTTCCGAATAGAAGTAGACTCTTTTCATAAGTATAAAAATTATATAACCCTCACATTGTTAAGTTGAAAAACTCAAAAACATAAATTATTTTATAATTTTTCAAGTTCAACAGTATATTTAAACCCCAATGAAATTATACGAGTATTAGAAAATACATATAATTTTAAAATAAATTTAATATTTTAAAAACAAACAAAAACACGTATCAAGTATTTATTATTATAGCACTTCGATTATTATTCTACTTCAGTGTATAAACAAAAAACTTTATAATGTAAAAAGCATTGGTAAACATAAAAGAACCACCATTGAATATCATATCGTTGGTTTCAAATAGAAAAGCCCTAACTCAGATAATTGTTAGTTTACAAGAGAAGGTAAAAACATAAAAGAAACTGTAATATGCACAATGTGATTTGAAATGTACAACTGCTTGTCTTTACCTGGATAGCAAGGCGACCACACGTACTCCAAAGACCACACGTACTGACAAGAACGTTGCCTCACATAGATGTGGCGCCTTAAAGTTGGTTTTAGCAAAACCACCCTTATATTATATGGCTGTCCCCTTATCACTTATTAAAACCGACTCTGTTGGTCTGCACTTTAAAAGGCATTTATTTTCTCCAACTTTACAAATATTATATTTTAATTATTAAATATTTTACTTTTTAATTTATTTTAATTTAAGTGTTTTAGTTTAACAATTTAAAAATTGGCTCTTATGTACTTATATACATATGTTGTTGGCTCTTGTTACATTTTACTTTCTTAATTATTATTTTAGACTTATTAGACGTTGCTCACTGTAGTTTAATTATAGTTCTTTGGTTCTTACTTTTTTTACTTTAACTACTTTATGTTTCTGCCGTTGCTCAATTCAAAGTATGTAAATATATATGTACATATGTATGTATATACAATGTAAGAACAAAAACAATTACATTTGCCCTTGAAATCGCAAACTCACCACACTAAATGAGCAACGTTACCATATGTGTGGTTGCGTTTAGACGAGCCAAAAACGCTGAAAATATATTATATATTAGCGTGGCGCTAACAGCTTGTATATTCGTTATCTTTTACACTATTGCATTATATTCTTGTAACGAGGTGTATTTGTATGAAACATATTGGAATCACTGAATAACTCAGTTTCATAAAAAAATTTAGTTAGGGCCTTTATACTTGATGCCATCGATATGGACTCATAAAAGACATAATAACGTAATTTGTTTTACAAAAGCCAACACAAAAATAATATAAGTAAAAATAAAAAACATAAAACATATTAAATGGAAGAAAAGGACATTTATAGCAATAAAAGTTAAATTGTAATCAACACCCTGGGGTCGCAATGGAAATTTAACCTAAACTTTAAACAAAATAACTTGATGATGTCTGGCAGTAGGGGAAAATCCATATCAGTCTACTGCGAGTAAATGAGACTCCAAACATACATTTAAAATTCTCATTCATATTTTTAAGCATGTACTATATCCTAAAAATGAATGCATGAACAAATACTTTAAGAGTTGATAAGGAAAAAGGGAGAAAAGGAGCAAAAAACATATTCAAGCATTTATAGAACAATACAAAAGGTGCTCAGAAAATTATTATAAAAATATATTATAAAATGTTCACTTAAAACTTTTACTTCCACGATGGCAGTGTGTAAGTTTAGTCCTAAGAGCAAGTGTGTGTGTGCGGTTTTATTTGGGTTGCAGTAAAAGTGTGTTACTGTGGGCTGGAATAATAGTTTATGAATATAAAGAAAATAGGAAAAATACCCAAAACCAACCAAAGTGAATAACATCAGCACAGTAAAGAAAGTTTAAAAATAAAAAAAATGTTTTTGTTTTTATTTTTTGTTTTTATCCAGAATCGCTTATAGTATCACATACCAGAGTATGAGGCTTGCACTTTATAATACAATTAAGCCACATTGCTTTTACAGGCCTTAGTTTAAATTTTGTTACGATATTTTTTTACAAAAAAATTTATAATTTATAGGTAGTGTTTATGTAGATAAAGTTTAAGGGTACCACAACTTAACTTGTTTAACAATGGCCTAGAAATAATTTTTTATATGAAAATTTATTTTAGAAATTTGTTCGCAATTTTACAACCAAACAAATTTAAATGATGCAAAATATTTTTTACATAAATTTCAGTTTCTTAATTACGCACATAGTAGAAACTGTTTATTTTAATAAAAAAGAATAACCTTAATTTTGGTAAAAGGTAATAGATTCAATGAGTTAAACAGCACATCTGTTTAATAGAATATATAAATTGCTGCAAAAATATTCTAAAAAAATAAAGTATAAAGCAGTAGCATTGCGGCAGATTAGTTGGCAAAACGACCAAGATATTTATAAAAAAAAAAACTGAAGACAAATATCAAAGTAAAAATAAAATAATATTTTTAAATTGCAAATATCTTTATAAAATTATAATTTTATAAAATATCTTTATAAAATTAATAAATAAATATTTGAATAAAGAATGAATATTGTTTCAGCAAAAAAAAAATGCAGTTTAAAATATCTTAAAATTTGTCAATCAATGCACCAATAGTCGGACAGAATAAAATTTATACGCTCTATGACCTGTGAAAAGGGGAAATACACAAAACATATTTAAATTTTACATAAAGTTAAATTAAAAATTGGATGTTTATCGTATACATTATCGAACATTAACTTTTTTAGGGTTTTGCATCAGTAAAAATATTTGAGTATCTATTCTATGACATGTTTGGACAGGTTTTAAATGTTTCTATGTTTTATCTTGGACTGCAGCAGGCATTAAGTCAGCTTTCCGATACTCATCACAGAGCGTCGGAGATCTGACAGTTTTAGACAATTTTTATTTAAAGTATTAGAACATAAAGCGAAATTTTTCACTCAAGTGCACGCTACGCAAGTATAGTTTATGTCAAGAAAAAGCTGGAGCTAATTACGTACATATAACTTTTTAGACTTCTTATTACGAGTATCATTGAAATTTAAATTGAAGATTCAACAAATAATATGAAAAAGCGCCCTTAATTGAAAAGTTAATATATATAAGCAATAAAAGAATATTGTAATTAATTATACGAAGCCCTTAAAATTTCTATTAAAAACTATATATTATAGAAGTATTTTTATTCTAACTAACTGACTAATCTAAACAAGGGCGTGAGGCGTAACGACGTCTAGCACCTAGCACCTAGCTTTGAATAAACATGAATAAGAGCGCAACGTTTTGTAATAAACAGTAATGTTAAAAAAATTTGTTTAGTAAAACCTAATAAATTAAGGCGCAAAGTAGAGATATAATGGCTAAATAAAGCAGATAATAGCTAAAACGGCACCACTCTTACACAAAAAAAAAACAAAAACATTTTGTTTGTATCCAACTTCACTATTTAACGCCCTGTCAAAATAAGTTTTTCCAATTGCCAATTGCGTTAATGCCGCTATTTACATAGGTTTGCTTCATACATTATGTATGTACATGACAATTTTCGACAGTTATTTTACACCTTACGCTCTTGTTTAGGTTTAGCAGTAAGTCACCTCTAAACACCCGTTTAAAAAGTATTAGCTGGTTCTTCAGACTTGGAACAAAATTTATTTTTCATATAAGGCAATACAAAAAATAATCTGCCAAATCAGGGTTGTAAGGCAGTAAACACATTAAAAGGAAACAGTTGTTATAACCGTATTGTGAGAGCTGGAATAATCGTGTTTTTCCAGTGGTTTTGTTTTATTATCTACTAATAACATTACGTTAATACTGTAATTGTACAGTAACTACGTATCTGTTTTTTCCTAGGGAAACAAGAAAGCATTTACTTTTAGCGCTTCAACCTTGAAAGACAGGGCATGTGGAAAATTTACCTTGTCAGATCACGTACAGCATCAATCTACTTTTGTACCTGCCGTAATGAAATTCGTCGAACGGAGTCAACTCTTGAATTTCGCATTACAGCACTATATATTGACAACAGCCATTTATTCCGAAAAGCAAATTTATTATGGAAAAATATTCGATAAGCCAACATGTTTTAATCGTTAAAACATTATATTAAAATCAATCATCGATTGCAGCGACGGTGAGAAAGTTACGTGAAATTTTTGGGAGAAACAACGTGCTAACAAAACGCACTATTTATCGTCTAGTGAATGATTTCGAATAAAGAGGGTCTGTAGGTGATAGGCCCAAGCATGGGCCACAACGGCTGAAAACATTACTGCTGCTGAAGAAAGTGTTCAAAACAATCCATCAAACTCAATTCGACGCCGTGCTCACGAGATTGATCTTTAAAGAACAAGTTTGGCCACAATTTTGAACATGGATTTGCATTTGTTTCCATTTAAGAGCTTCTTCCACAAGACCATTTACGCCGCAGTACATATGTCAATAGTATGTTACAGCTCGCCCATGACAACCCCGATTTTCATTTGAATGGGTATATGAATAAGCAGAATGGGCAATGGAAAACCCTCAAATTATTCATCAGCCACTTTTGCATCCATTAAAATTGATATTCTGGTGTGCAATTTGCTCAGGAGTTATCATTGGGCCCATGTAAACGGCGTAACGGTAACTGTGAATGGGGAGCGATATCGTGATATAATTGAAAACGCAACAACTGCATGTTTTGGGCTTGATAAACATGTAGTATCAAGAAGACAAACGAATTCTAGAGACATAGTGGGACATAGCAAATTTTATTATAATAAGTCGATATAAGCCCTTGCCCAAAAAAAAGATTAAAAACCAACAGATCATGTATAGGTAATATATATATAGGTACATTACAGATCACAATAGAGTAGTTTGCTATTTTTAAATTTGTAATAAAAATAAATTAAAAAGCATCATTCTTTTATCGTCAGTGTTTTATTTTTAAATCGTCAAGATTTTTGGAAAGCTATAAATATTTTTTATTCATAGCTTTATTTTTGAAAAGTTATTGTATTGTATTTATTAAATTTAAAATAAATTATATAGCCCTGAATTCTTTAAACTAAAAATGAACTCGTATTCAAACTTGAGTGTATAAATGACTTTACTGTATAAAAGACCACACTAATATTTGTTACCTAACGTTTACTACTTCTATTTAAATTTTGACAGAAGTCAAAACATTGTGGGACCCACTTTCTGGAGTATTATAGAGGCATAACAATTCAAATCATTTGTCATTAGCTATAGAAATTTAAATATCAAAATACTTTTAAATCCATTTAACAATCTTCGAAAAAATACTTCATGTCAGTTGTTGTTTTTGTTTTTTCCTAATCCTTTCAGTCACTTCATTATTTTTCTTTAAGCTAAAAAATAAATCGACTTTTATAGACATTGTCCATTAACAATTGTCCATAAACAAGAAAAGGGATAAATAAGATTGAATAGAATAGAATGATATATAATGCAAATAATGGTAGAAAAATAAAATTATATCTTGCCATGCTTCAACTACAGTTAAATAAACTACAGCTATTTTGAGTATTTAAATAAAATATTCATATCATATACCAGGGATTTGAATAGAATACAAAAGTCAACAAATGGTTTCCACAATGAAGAAAATGATTGAAGAAAAAAAAAAAGGATTTTATTGTCATTCAAGGACAGTAGGAAATATTGCGAAATAAAATCGAAAAGAAGTAAAGTATAGATATACGTAAAAAAATAGAAATGGAATGTATTCTGACCTTAGTAAATTTTGTTAAAATATATTTAATTTTGAAACACATTCAAAGAATAATTTTTGAAGATATCAACGGCTTTAATAAAAAAGTCACATAAATTGGTGTCCCCTTAGATCGGACAGTCGAATTGCGTTGTTGGCGTCCATGCTAGTACACTATATAATAAGTTGTAAGGAAGAAAAAACGAATAGCGAAACATGAAGTCACATATCTAAAGAGGTTTGAATCTCATCCAAACCCTTTGGCGCGTAACATGCTGAATGAAC
Organism: Phasia obesa; assembly: GCA_949628195.1. Taxonomy (NCBI): domain Eukaryota; kingdom Metazoa; phylum Arthropoda; class Insecta; order Diptera; family Tachinidae; genus Phasia; species Phasia obesa. The sequence continues at coordinate 111,893,238 of OX451218.1, forward strand.
CTGGTTACATTCGACTAAAAAAAGAGATATTGCTTTTCTTGGCCGTACATTAGAGGGATGACCCGCAAATGATATCAAAATCCGTGAAACAAACATTATTTTTGTCTAGCACTGGCTGGACTTAAAAAGAATATTTTATTTTAGACTTAAGATACGAGTAATTATTGTTAGTTCAAAAATATTGAAGATACAATAAATAAATTATGAAAAAAAAAGAAAAAACGTTGGAGCGCATTCTCTGCCTTTTCCTAGCCTTCTTTTGAGAGGTCTTTTACCGGCAGTCCGAGGCTCCAAGACTTTACATATCTATCGAGCTTTGACATTATTAGGATAAATTTAGATCAGTACTTTACGATGGTTAATGGTTGTTTAGTGGAAACCATAGGGCTATAAATTGGTTATCAGTCAATTTTGCTTTAAATACATTCTTTGGGATGCCTTTACTTAGTAATATTCATTATTTTTATGTTGTTTTCTTTGTTCTGTGTAGTAGTGAATCTTCTTTTATTAGTATTTAAGTAGAGGCAATCACACAGTAGTAAAAAGAAGGAGTATGAACGTCCTCTAGAAGACCTCTTTACTCCTTCCTTAGGAGGTCCAAGGCCTTTCGTTGTGATTCCATTATATCTTTTTTCACAGGTTGTCGTTGCAGAGCAGGCCTTCCACTCTCGCTTCTGTCGGCAAGCGTTTCATAAGGGCTTCTAAAGTTGTCTGGTAGACGGCCTTTAATTAATTGCCTTTTAAAAGGCTTTTCGTAGCAAAAACTACGATAAACTGTTTTGGGAGATGTTTTTTATTATTGTTTTAAATTTATTTGTTTAAATATTTTCTCACTTGATACATAATTTCCTTTTAGTTCTGCACAGTGGCTTTTCTATCTCCTTTAAATTTTTTATTTGTTTTACAAACAAAACATTTGAAACAGCTTTTTCATTTAAATGTTTTAATTGATAATTACAATGAAGTTCTACTTAGGCCCATTAATAACGAGTGATTTTTTAAGAGCTTGAGAACTTTTTTTTTTTAAAAAAACGCATAAAATTTGCAAAATCTCATCGGTTCTTTATTTGAAACGTTAGATTGGTCCATGACATTTACTTTTTGAAGATAATTTCATTTAAATGTTGACCGCGGCTGCGTCTTAGGTGGTCCATTCGGAAAGTCCAATTTTGGGCAACTTTTTCGAGCATTTCGGTCGGAATAGCCCGAATTTCTTCGGAAATGTTGTCTTCCAAAGCTGGAATAGTTGCTGGCTTATTTCTGTAGACTTTAGACTTGACGTAGCCCCACAAAAAATAGTCTAAAGGCGTCAAATCGCATGATCTTGGTGGCCAACTTACCGGTCCATTTCTTGAGATGAATTGTTCTCCGAAGTTTTCCCTCAAAATGGCCATAGAATCGCGAGCTGTGTGGCATGTAGCGCCATCTTGTTGAAACGACATGTCAACCAAGTTCAGTTGTTCCATTTTTGGCAACAAAAAGTTTGTTAGCATCGAACGATAGCGATCGCCATTCACCGTAACGTTGCGTCCAACAGCATCTTTGAAAAAATACGGTCCAATGATTCTACCAGCGTACAAACCACACCAAACAGTGCATTTTTCGGGATGCATGAGCAGTTCTTGAATGGCTTCTGGTTGCTCTTCACTCCAAATGCGGCAATTTTGCTTATTTACGTAGCCATTCAACCAGAAATGAGCCTCATCGCTGAACAAAATTTGTCGATAAAACACATTTTGGTAATAAAATTCAATGATTTGCAAGCGTTGCTCGTTAGTAAGTCTATTCATGATGAAATGTCAAAGCATACTGAGCATCTTTCTCTTTGGCACCATGTCTGAAATCTCACGTGATCTGTCAAATACTAATGCATAAAAATCCTAACCTAAAAAAAATCACCCATTATAACTTGCCTTTAGCTAAAGCTAGGATTTTGTTGGAGCGGTAAGTAGATTTTCGTTATTTAAAGTAAGCTAAAAACCACTTTTAACTATCACGAACTATAAGGATAATTTATAGCATTGAACATTATCCTCATTGTTATAACGAAAATCTACTTATCGCTCCAACAAAATCGTAACTTTATCTAAAGGCAAGTTATAATAATGGGCCTTAGTCTTTTTAATAAAGTTTATTTTATAGTCTTTCAATTATTTATTTCGCTTCAAAAGCAACAATATTTAAACTGCAAAACAAACGGCTTCTTCTTTTAAAAATAAATCAACCACTGTCGTTTAGTATTAAATATAGAGATAATAATTTTCTAAGGATGAAAATGAGAAGCTTGCAAATTAGAGTTCCTCATGAATTTATAAAAAAAAACAAAAATACACAAAATTGAATGCAAAAGATTTGTGTGAAGATCCTAAGATCATAAATTTTTAATTTATTTTTTTTTTGGAATTTTTATTTTTCCTCAGATGGATTAAATAAATGATTGAACAAAATTTTTCAATTTGAGCAAACTATTTAAAATAAAACAAAGCACAACTTATAATTTTTATCAAAGCAATTCTGCTTTAAACAAAAACCTTGAAAATGGAAATATTAAAATATTCAGATTAGGGTGACCCTTGATTTTAGGAATCATGCTGTATAAAACATAAATTTAATTAATGTTGTTTTTTTTGAAAGAGTTGTCACTAGCATAACCATGATTAATGATGGGAGTAAAACTCTAACGTACGTCCAAGATTTTATCCAAAGATGTTGATAGATTATGTGGTAACTGCATTTTATCGTATGTTAATTTACCCGTTGTTTTAATTCTCTCGTCTCTTCACATATCAACAGTTAATAGCGAAATTTAATATAGACATTTCTGTGAGTCTTCAGATATCAGCTGCACAGCAACATAATGATTTCTTGTAAAATTCATGTCATAAAGCTACTTTCGCACAAGAACAAGTATAAGAACTCACACATTCACAAATGTATCTTCGAAACTCTATGGGTATACCTATTCCTAGTGGAAATCCCTGAACAATTTGATTAGGATTTCAATGGAGCAAAAATAAAAAAGTTGTAAATTGTTTCAAAGGCGATTTATATTCGTGCTTTTATTGTCTTCCAAATGTACAACGTGCAATTTCATGCACTTCTATAGATCATAATATAAGAAGTCTTACTTTATGTAGACGTTGGAAAAATAAATTTTTGTTTGAAAAACAGACTTTATAGAAAGTTACTAACTCTATATGAATCCAAATTATATTACAGTTTTATTGGTAATCTACAACTTTTTTCGGTTCACCCTTGTATTTGTGCATGAAATTGAAATTTTTTGAGCATAAGGATTTTAATATGTGTGTATATGAATGTGTTTCTGCCAAGTATTCTGTTTTGTCAAAAAGACATGATTTATGTTTTCATTTTATGCATTCATATCAGTTAACATTAAATAGATTAGAGCAAATATTTCAAAATAAAATAGTGCTCTTAAAATCTATCACAATTCATCGATCGAATTCTTGGAGGTACCAAGAATTCAATCGATAATGGAAATCTTTACAACAGTTTGAATATTTTCCCCTATTTATAAAAACGTATACATGACTTGTGCAACGAAAAACAAAAACTAAAGATTTAAAATATAGAAGTTTTGTTTAATCTTGAAAAATAAAATTAAATGAAATGCAACAAGATTTAATAGAATTAAAATTAACGTTCAAATTTTAATGAAATCTTTTCTTAAAGTTTTGTGTTTCTCGTCTGCACACTGCTCTGCGAAATATATATTTTTATACTAAATACAAGATTAAAGATAAGGTTATCCTTCATTTTCCTGAAATTTATTTATTTTTTTGTATTGTTGAAGTTATTTTAAAAATTTCTTTTGAATTTATTTTACTGATACAAAAAGAGGAAATTAGTAAATAAAATAAAACTGTTTTTTATAAAGAGCTTATAAATACAATCAAAAAATTCTTGGAAAAGTATATTATTTAAGGAATTTTTCCCAACAAAAAAGAACTAAATTTTTTAGCTTTAAAAAAATATAGAGAACATTTTAACGGAAAAAAACCCGCAAGAAAAAATACAAAAAAAAATTCAATTTAAGGTTATGAAGCAGATAGAATATCAGAAGCAAATAAGAATATATGTATATGTATACTAAAGTTATAAAATGGTCTTATTTTATGTAAAGGGTGTTTATTTTTTATAGAGGTGTAGATTTTTAAGTTGCAAAAAAACTAACGATGGACTATTCGATTGACATTGAATTTTATTTATCCGAAAGATAATCTTGTGGCATTACATTTCAAATATGTTTTCCAACTTTTTCCAACATATGTGGCCGTATATCGGCAATAACGCGGCGAATGTTGTCTTCCAAATGGTCAAGCATTTGTGGCTTATCCGCATAGACCAATGACTTTACAGACTTTACAGAAAGTAGTCTAGCAGGTGTTAAATCACAAGATCTTGGAGGCCAATTCACAGGTCCAAAACGTGAAATTAGGCGGTCACCAAACATGTCGTTCAATAAATCTATTGTGGCACGAGCTGTGTGACATGTTGCGCCGTCTTGTTGAAACCACATCTCCAGGAATGAAAAATTTAGTAATCATGGCCTTATACCGATCACCATTGACTGTAACGTTCTGGTCACCATCGTTTTTGAATAAGTACGGACCAATGATTTCACCAGCCCATAAAGCGCAGCAAACAGTCAATTTTTCTGGATGTAACGGTGTTTCGACATACACTTGAGGATTACCTTCACTCCAAATGCGGCAGTTTTGTTTGTTGACGTAGCCATTCAACCAGAAGTGTGCTTCATCGCTAAACAAAATTCGCTTATAAAAATCGGGAACAATGGAAATCTCGTTTTGCACTATTTGCAAGCGTTGTTCAGGCGTGAGTCTATTCGTGATTAATTCCCAAACCAAACTGAGAATAAATCACTTGACAGCTGTTAAATCGGTCGCCATCTTAAAAAGTAATGCCAACTTAAAGTTCTATACCTCTATAAAAAACACCCTTTATTATAAATGTTTGAATGATGTATTTATTAACAAGCGTTTATCACAACAAATCGTTTATCATATTCTTTATTATTATCTTTCGAAATAAATTAATCCGAAAATATACTAAAAAACAATTTTTGTGTATTAAAATAACGAACGTAGAAACTAATTTTGCATAAATTAAATATGATCAAGAGGAACATTGTATATTTGGGTCCCAAACAACATTATTGGGTAATTGCATGTCAAATCAAGAAGTCACTCAAAGTGACTACTTAAGATTTTATTGAAACTATTTTTATTTCTTCACTCCCTGAATCCAAATATAATTTAACCTTCATAAGGTCTTCGGGTCAATTTTGACCCATTTTAGGAAAAAAATTGGGGTTTTTCTGAAAGTGTGTGGCTTATAGTTTTGATATTTCATGACTTTTATTTTATTTCAAATCTCAACAGCAACAATAGGTTTTTTTAAAACTATGTTTTCAAAAAAATCGTCTATAAAATTTTATACACTTAAGGTCTTCGGGTCAAATTTGACCTGAAGTAAAAAAGTTTGATATTCTGTTATGTTGCAACCCTGTTCCTCTTATTGTACTTGCAAAACATTATATTTGTTCAAAAAAGGGGAATCCCCGCAATATTTTCATATTTATGTTGTTCTTGTTTGCAGACAGTAACAATGTTATCATTTGTAAAATAAACAAAGAACGAATAAAACGTGTCAAAGTTTAGAAGTGTCTAGTCTGCTATTTATTATAAAATGAAGGATAGTGAAATAGAAATTATGCTAAATGCTTTATCAGACGAGGAAGAAAGTTGTTCAGAAAATGAAGACCATCTGGAATATGCTGAGCCGTCTGGCAGTTCTAGTGAGAATGAATGTGAGTTTGAGTTTCCTCAGTCAATGACATCAAAAAATGGAGAAATAAGATATTTCAAGGAACCTTTCACAAATAGACATGGAAGAGTTGGAACGGAGAACATTATCAAAATGACCCCAGGCTTGACTCGTTATTCTTGTTCAAGAATTACAAATGAAGAGATTTCTAGTTTTAAATTGTATTTCCCACCGCCTGTGATGAACACAATATTGAAATATACAAATACTGAAGGTAAACGTGTTTTTGCTAATGATTGGACCGACATTGGCGACACCGAAATGTTCGCTTTTATTGGTTTACTTTTGCTAGCTGGAGTATATAGATCAAATAATGAAAGTACGGAAAGTTTGTGGGATTCTGAGAAAGGTAGACCGATTTTTAGAGCAATCATGCCACTGAAAACATTCAAAATTCTTTCGAAGGTAATAAGATTCGACAATAAGAATACTCGCAGTGAACGACGAGTTTTAGATAAGTTTGCACCGATACGAGAATTATGGAATCTGTGGGTTGACATATTGCCCAAACTTTACAATCCATCTCAAGATGTAACTGTCGATGAGCAGCTAGTAGGTTTCAGAGGTAGATGTCCATTCCGGCAATACATACCATCAAAACTAGCTAAATATGGTATAAAATTTTGGGTGCTTTGTGCTTCTGCTACTAGTTATGTCTGGAATATACAACCGTATACGGGAAAAGAAGTAGGAACTATGCCGGAAAGAAACCAAGGTATGCGTGTAGTTCTCGATTTGACAGTTGGACTGAAAGGACATAATGTGACTACTGATATTTTTTTTACGTTATATCAATTGGGATAAAAACTACTAGAAAAACAGATCACTTTAGTAGGAACTATACGTAAAAATAAGACTGAATTGCCACCAGAATTATTGGCAACTAAAGGCAGAGATGTATTTTCATCATTTTTTTGTTTCACTAAAGACACTACTCTCCTTTCATACATTCCAAAAAAAAAATAAGTCAGTGAATCTTCTCAGCACTTTGCACCACAGCCCTGAAATAAGTAATCGCGAGGACAAAAAACCGCACATAATATAAGATTACAATAAATGCAAAGGAGGGGTAGATACGCTGGATAAAGTTGTGTCATGTTATACCTGCAAAAGGAAGACTAATCGATGGCCTCAAGTGGTATTTAGTAACATATTAGATATATCAGCTTATAATGCATTTATATTATTTACGTCGGCTAACCATGGCTGGACCGAAAACTCTTTTGCCAAACGTCGACACTTCTTAGAAAATTTAGGTATACAGCTTGCCACGCCTTACATAATTCAGCGAAAAACTTTGCCAAGAGCATCGTTTTCACGAGCAATTGTACAAAAGCTACGTGATGTTAATGAGCAGGAACAGCAGCCGTCAACATCAAAGAAATCCGAAGAAAATGTAGGTGAACCAATAAAAAATACAACCAAGAGAAGCCGTTGCCGGTTATGTCCCAAAACAGATAATAAAACACCATTAGTATGTATAACATGCAAGAAATTTGTATGCAAACAGCATTCTAAAACAATTACTCTATGTAACCAATGTAATAACAATAATATATAACATACGAGTATACATGATCTGTAAAATCAATGTAATAAAAATAATTTGTAATAAATGTTTATAAAAAATCCTGTTTACATTTATTAAGCGTAGCTAGAAATAATATATAAACTCAAAATAACGTACTTAATTAAAGTGAATTATTGTCTATATATAAAAGTTTCTATTTGGGTCAAATTTGACCAGGAACGTTAACGTTAGTAACTTTGAGGACCTTATGAAGGTTAAAAAAATTTTATCTCTTACAGTTCTTTAGTTATAACATTATAAAAATATAAAAAAATAGTATTTTTGCATATGTGCTCAGGGACTAAATATATACTAATTCCAGTGTTATAAGTCCTAGCTAATAGCTCATCACAAAAAGGATTTCATACGCTTTAATTTGGTATCAAATTAAAGTGTATCATGAAAAAAAAAAAGATTTTTTAACAAATTTTTTTCTTATATTTTCTTATTTTAGTAAAAATGATCTGAATTTTTATTGTATTTATTGAGAAAAACTTTTATATCACCAGCAAACATATATCATTTATAAATAAAGATACAGGATTGGACGAACCTGGTTGCCTTTTATTATTATTTTGTAGGGGGTTTACCTAAGCAGACCACAAAATTCATGGGTCCGTTTTCGACGCCCTTCGTTCTACAATGACTTATCGTCTCGGGCTGTCACTAGTCTTTTATTCCCGACTGTAGTGATTTCAGATTGGCGACTGATACATGTAGAGGTTTTTCTTCATCACAGAGCCTATGGTAATTGCTGACATTAGCTTAAGGCTATGTTCTCCACAGCATCTCCATTTAATTTGTCTCTGCCCGTTGTACAAACCCCTTTTATGTCAGCCTTTTTTTCAGGCACAGGTAAGACTATAGTCTTACCTCGATTTTTAACTCGAGAGCCTGTGACCTGCCACTAACGCAGTTACCTATTTTTAGGAACCCATACTATACATTCAAGTTCCTTCTTGCTCTTCCTGCCAACTGGTAGGAAAAAATTCTAGATTCTTTGATGTGAATCGAACCCACAACCGTGGACGTCAGGCACCCAACATGATTGTGTTGCGTTACTTCAGAAAGGACATTTATAGATTTAGATTAGGTGAGTGTAATTCTAACACGGTTTAAAATTTTTTTTTTGTCAGAGCATTATCCGACACTTCGCCGAAATCCGTATTGATTCCTTACAAATTCTTTGTTGATTAAAGGCGTTAACTGTAAAATGTTCGTAATGGTTCAACATCCTGTTATAAATTCATGTTGGTAATGATGATGTGTATGATGTGTCACAACTTAAAAAGTTAGTGATGAAGTTTTCAAGAAGCTTGGTTTCTGAACTTAGTTTTACTATACCTCCATATAAATATGTCCTAACTAAGTCAACGTAAAATTTAGTAGAAACATAGTTGAAATATATTCTAAAAAATATTGGGGATTTGATATTGTTTTATATACAAATGAAGATTATTTAACCTTCACGGAGGTTAAACTACTATTATCAATTAAGCCTTTTAATATAATTATGACTACGAAGTAATGAGGTAATAATGGAAATAACTATAAAAGACTATTTCAGGAACCTCTCTCTACGTCTAAAACCATTCTACGAATATGCTACAGCTGCTGAATTTGTCTGTGTTTGCACATGTACGTGTTACTTAACATTTTGTGTTTGTATTTTTAACGAGACAGTAGAGAGTTATATAAAAATGATACTGAAGCAACATATAAATGTGGATAATAGATAGAAAGATATAAAAAATTTCAATAGGTTATTCAACCATATTGAATAGAAAATGTTTAAAAGCTAAAAAAAGCTTTAGCTTTTCTTTTTCAATATGACCCCATAATGATATAAGTAATAAATTGTTGATATAACTTTGCTATTTGTTAGAGTGTGTGTGTGTGTGTAATTTAGAGAGCGCTTGTGAGACAGTCAAAGGAAAAAATTATGTGATTGAAATATAAAAAGGAAATTTGAAGAGTAAAGTTCACACACATATACAAAGACGTAGAAAAATATACTTAATTTTCTATTTCAATTTTTGTATAATATTGTTTGGTAAATATTTAAACTTATATACATACGAGTATACTCATATAGAAATTATTGATTTTTTCATCTTTTCATCTACATTAATATATTTGCTTTAACAAATGTGTGAATACAAACGCTCACATCTAAATTTTTTTATGTATACTTATATGGCAATGTTTTGGTATGTTGAGATTGATTTTTGTCGAAAATAAAGAGAAAACCATTTACACATAATAACCATAAACTTTTAAATATAATTACACATTTCCATTCATGTGTATATATTGTTTTAACCGAATATACTCTCATATTGCCTTCCTTGTGTACACACATATCTATGTGTGTTAAAAAAAGCAAATACTCCTATATAAATATTAAAATTTACACATCATTTCCATTCATTATACGAGTAATGTTTTTATTAATTCATGCTTGAAGTCGTTCATTCACTAAACTTTTTGGTTAACTGCAATTTATTTCAAGTGGCCATTTATTTTGGGACTGCCTAAATCCAACTACACAAACTTATTCACTCACACTTGCTACAAGGACCCATAATAATACTTAAGAGTTTATGATTTTTATTGCAGAGTATACTGTCGTATATCAGTACAGTAGAATATTATGCAGTTATCTTTAAACCTGTTAATCCATATTATTTTGGCTGATTATATCCTAGCGAATATTCACACAAAAAAGAAGTGATATTTTTTAAAAAATATTACAAGTAATAAGAAAAAATTAAATGTATAAATTAACTTTTCTAATTATTATAGTATGGCCCACTGTATGGTACTTATGATTGTAATTCCAATCATGTGTGTATATAATTTCATTTTTTATAGGTTACTAAGTGGTTGTTGTACTGATACTGATGGTAGGTCAAGTATTCCCACATAAGCCGTTGTACGTTATACCAGCAATTGACTGAGGTTTAGTATTCAATTTGGCTCATAATACTTGAGAAAAAAAATGAAAAATTCTATATTGTAGGGTGTTGTGCAATTGATAGGGAGGTAAAACAAATTGTGTATAAATTGATGATATAATTAATTAGTAAAGACTTTTTGAACAGTCATGGTTGAACTATTTTATATCGACTTGATTTTATCTTATCTTGCGAGTGCTGTTTAACAATTCAGTGACTTTCTGGAAAAAGCAAAAAAAAACCGTTTTATTTCTTAACATAATCTTCTTTAAGCTTAATATACATATTTAGTTTAGCTTGTTTAGGGTTTTGTTTATTCCCGCCAAATAATAAGATTTCTCAAAACACAACAAATAGGCATTTGTTTCAATAATGGTCTTGTTTTCTTACCACCCAGGCACATCTTTAAGTGTAGAGACAGGAAATATTCGAAAGGGACTAATTCTAGAGAGTGAAATAGATGGCAGCAGTTCGTTGACCAATTTATTGGTTTTTCCGATACTGACTACACACATCCATTGTCTTAAGCAGCACTTTCTTCGCTAGATGAGATCGTTTTTACTTTAAAATTATATTAAATCTGTCCAAAAGCTCAGAATAATATTTGCTAGTATATATCTTAATCTTTTAAGGATAAAGGATGTGAATGACACATCGTACAAAACCAAAAACTAAAGCCTTGTTGTTTTATCAGACTCACTTTAGTTTCTTTTGGTGCACGTTTACCCGAAAAATCTCAATGTTTTGATCTTTTTTCGGCCTGGCCTCTGTTATGCATTGATTGATCCATTGTTTATCCACAGTTATAAAACGGCGGAATAAATCATTTGGAATGTGCCTGAACACCCTCCAACACTTTTTTGTAATGATCACTCTGTTATTATGATCGAAAATAAGCAATCGCTGAACCTATCACACAATTCGCTTTTCCATGGATTTTAAACGCTCGGTTGATGGTTGTTAAGGAGTTTTATCAACTATTTCTGGCGTGACAACCCGAAAGTTTGATTTAATTTGTGCTGGGACGACAACAACTGAACTCATAATACAATTTTTAGCAATAAAAATTGTTGATTCAGAGCCTCCAAATTATATTTATCAAGACTTTCTTTGTTTTTTGTAATGAATTTTATATAAAAATAATGGCTACTCAGCACTTTGAAATCACTTTTCGTTTTTCATTAAAACTAACGAGGTTGTGTGCGGTAAATGACTGTCAAAATTCTACAGTTGTCCAGAAATACAGAGATTATAGAGTTATGGGGAGCAGTAATGAGTTGAAACTTACAGCGCTGAACAAATTACGGAATTATCAAACGGTCCTCGAGTCTAATTTGAACCTTTGTAAATCTTATTAATGTGATAATCGATTTAAACAAAAATCAATTAAATACAATAAAATGAAAAATTTTTAGAATTGGAATAGCGATTTAACCTATAATATAGGCATATAACTATTAATTAATAGAATCAGCATTTTATCTTCTAAAATCTGTCAGTACAAGCGATAGGAATGTTACGCAAAGTCCGCAATTGAGGGCATTAATACATATTAAATTTTAATTTGTACTCCAATATTTTTGAAGGTTTAAACTATAGCATTATACAATAGAGCCAAGGTAAACACATTTTCATCTTGGTGTCTTTATTAAGCTTGCACAATGCAACTGGAAAGGCTAGTTTAGCTTAGAGCGATCTATTGCGATGAAGAGGTACATACACTCGGTGACTTAGAAGGTCCATTATGATTCCTATCAAATAACTAAGATTAAGCTGATCTATTTGCATGCCTCTTTTTAAGCTACCTGGTTTCCCTGATAAAGTGGTGATATTTTATAATCTATCACCACTTAGATCTTGGTGTAATCGTGCAGTGAGTAGCCTAACCTACAACGACTCTCAGAACTTTTCTGTACAAAGCTAAGTAATAGTAGTTTAGTTTTTGCAGTTATATATCTAGCAGTCCTCCCTACTGAACAGAACCAATTGGTTTTTTATCCTACACTTTTATATTCCGTATTCAAACTATTTGTAAAAACGGGAAAAAATGATTTTGAGCTTAAGAAATCATTAGATCATAAAATTTTAAAAATTAGACTGAATCTTCTTAATATAACAAGCTGATAAAAGACTTTCTGCTGCCTTAGTTGGACAGTAATGACGAAATTGTGGAACAAGATTAACGTGAGTACCTGACTACTCGGCCTAACCTCACGGTGGTCTTACCACCGAGTGAAACTTAGGCGTAGACTAGCGCCCCCATTGTGTAGTATAACAACACTTTACGATTGCCACCAATCGCTTTTTGTGTGTGATACAGTCACAATGAGTAGCACTTTATATAATATGGCAAGCCTTTCCAAGGCAAGCCTAGATCCACATTATAACCTCTTGCTAAGGGGTTTGGAGACTATCCAAACACCGTCTGTTGAGAGTGCAACAGCACACTTGATCGACCGTGCACCATACCTACATAAATCGATCTTAAACCACAACCACCACGTGTACCCCCGAAGGGGACCTCACCAATAATCGGACACAGAGATGATAGGCTCTCTGTGGGGCCACCGATTACAGTGGTACCAGTCCTTTGGGCACTGGTCGGGCCTCGAAGAGGACCCACAATGTTTATGGCACACCTTTTCTTCCCGATTTAGGCTCTAGGAACCCTAGCGTCTGGTGCCCCTATTTTCCCCGAGTGAACCGCGTCAAAGCATTTGCGATTCCTGCAGGAACAATTGTAACCCCCAGGGGTAGGTAATGACGAAATATGGTGCCGATACATGATATACCACCTGTTAACCAATTTGAAAATTTCACTAAATTTCCATTTAATTTCGATTCAAATTTCGATCGATATCGGATGCCGTAATTTGGCCCCAGAGCTATTCATCTAGACTATGTAATCCTTATAGGGTTAATTAAAGTTATAATCTACGCCAATAAACATAAAACCTCAAATGCATAAAAAGAGAAAATTTGAAATTAGTATAAACGATTTTCAATCGCATCTATATAAAATTATTACAAACCGTATTGGTATGACCCTGAAAAGCCTATTTCGTGTTTTTATGAATAAAAAATAAATAATAATTAAAACCTTATACAAAGCTGGAGATTTGTATAAATGGGACAGCAATAATTAGTATTCAATTGCAATTAGAAATAAAAAACCATTTAAAAAAATCTGGAGTTGAATATACTCAGCTCTATCATACCTCATGGTAGCAGATATTTTTATTGATATATCACATAAAGAATAAAAGTTCAAGGCATATTCAAATGGAAAAAATAATTATTTTCAATTTTGAAAATTACAGCTAAAACACTACCCTAAGTAGATTAGATACAAGAGTGCTGATGACGGACGTGGCTGTCTAAAAAATGTGCATTCCGCTCATGCTGGTGTCTAAAAATTAAATTTTCCCAATTTTTTTTAAATATTATCAACTAATTCTTTCTTAGAGAGAATCAAAACGAACTTAAGCTTGATTATAAAATTTCATTGTATGTAATAATTATTTTCGGTTTGTGGTGTCAAGTCAAAACTCTTGAAAACTATTCAGGTCTTCATCACCATATACCAAAGGCACGTACTGAATTTCATTTTGATATGTCAAACGGTATGACCTGAGCCTTCACAAAAACAGTGGCCTACGCACCCACCTACCCACAGAATCGTAACGAAAGTTATCAACTTAAAAAGCAAATATCTGTTGAAATCTCTATATCGATTTTTTTCCGATCACTATACGTTACCCATACAACGTATGGTAAAGTAAAAAAGCTTAACGTATTACAAATTTCACATAAATAATTTTCCATATTAATCGAAATGAAAGCAATTCTTACCCTTTATGATTCGACAAAATTACAAAATATATATCAGATATTTTTTATGGTTGAAACAGAATTTTTGTGTTTAGTCATGGTTGCGAAAAACTCGAATGCACCGTCTTCCACCCCTTTGCCTTTCGAGTTTTCACACAGAACAATAGAAAACTTTAACAAATTTCTGTCATTATTTTAATGTACAAACATATTATACAATATTTCATTTAAGACAAGTGAGGCCAAAAATTCTTGAGAAAAACTTGTGAATAATTCATGTAAACCGACCTTTTAAATTATGAATATTTATGTACTTTTTCTTTTGTTCTACTGCAACAGCAGTGAACTCTTAAGAACATATTGTATATAACTACTTAATTTACAAAAAAAAAAAAATGTAAACTTCGTAGATGTTTTAAGAAAGGTTACATTATGGTTATGATGTTTACATAATATAAATATATTTTTTAAAACTTTTGTGATGTCAACTTTTTAACCATACTTTATATTATATATAAAAAAATCGTATTTTAAAGGTTAAAAAGTTTTAAATTATTTGTCTAAAATAAAGTAGTAAAAACACGTGCAGCGCAAAAAATATACCAACTTCATACAATCGATGACGAAATACATACAAACAAAAGCCATCAATTTTATTTGACACATTTTGTTAACACATTCATATAAACCAAATTGAACGCACATTTAGCGTTGACAATTGTAACCGAAACCAATGAAACGGAAATGTGCACAGCTCTGTGTCTACAAGTGTATATGTGAGTGTTGTAGAATAAAACACCAAAATGGTTTTTACTCCAATGCGTCCTGGTACATATAAACAACGACTTTTATTCAGTCATTTTATTACTCCCCTTTGATGTACAGTTACAAAGATTTCTTTATTTATATATATTTTCAAACTTATGTAGAATGTTTATATTTTGATCTGTTTAATAGTGTAAAATCTGTAAAATACTTCTGGAATATTCTTCTATATGTATTTATATTTATCTCAGAAAGAATTTGTTTTGAATTCTGAAGTCAAAATATTTTATCTAAGAACTACGTACATATTTTATTTTTTTTTTTTTTTAATTTTTAAATTTAAACTTATAACGTGAATATATAGTCATTTAGGACTAGCAATATTTGATTTTACTTTTATAGAAAAAAATAAAAAAGGCCTCATAGAAAACTAGAACAAACTGTACTACGAGTTACTGTGTACAAAACAAAACAAAACAAAACTACGTATCTATTTGTCAAAAATTTTACATGAATTGGTTTAGTTTCACATAGAGATGTAAAATTTTACTTGAAAAATTGTGCATAAATATAAATATAATACAATACGTTTAAATTATATGTTGATAAAATAATTATAAATAATGTACGACACAGTTTTAGTTTTTAAACACCTAGAAAAATTTTAAGAATAGAAAGAAAGAAAAATAAAATTGCTACACGTAGGCAAAATTGAAGGCAAAGGTTTTAGTGTAAACAGAAAATAATTCTCAGCTTAAACTTGGTTAGAATTAACAGCTGAAGTACTATAAGCCCTTGACAGAACCTTTTATAACATAAATTTAAAATTAAATCTTTTTGTTATTTTAAATTATATTCATTCATATATAATTTGTGTACTTAAAAGCGTGATCATGGCACTATGTATAAGAATAAATTATAAATACTATTGGTTTATTTATAGTTTCTAAAATATTTGAATTTTCTTTAAATAGAAAAATAATTTAAATTTAAGAAAATATCGTATGTTAGGTTTTAATGAACATTTTTATTCAATTCAATATTTTTTTTTTTTATTTTTTGGTTGCATTTTTTTTATATTTTAACAGTGTAACACTAACATTAAAATTGTTCTACGTTTTTTATTCTTTTTTCAGGTAAGTTTACTGAATGGACAGTGGCAGTTATTTATTTTCACAAGTACAGTAAGAATAATCAAAACCAAATTTAACTTGTGTAATGAGAATATAACAAAAAAAAAAAAAAAAAATTATAAGAGAACAAATTTATAATACTTATTTTTACATCATCTATAGAGAGGAAGTAAACACTGAAATTTAACTACCCATTCTTTTTAATAACATAGTATAAAATTTGTACATATGTACATACACATATGCATATTTATTATTGAAAATATTTTAACATAAAAATATACAAAGTATTGCTTCCATTGGTTTTTATTTCTGTGTCATTATCGTTCACCAAATAACCGCAATAAGACAGAAGAGTCTTAAAAAAATCCATCAATAATGAAATGCATATAGGATAAATAAACAACAGTACAACTGCTTTGTGGAAACGCCCTGCCCTCCTCCATAAACGTTTTTAATACCATTTCAATGAATATGATGACAAAAAGAGATAAATTGTGTATGAAACATGAAGCAGTACCCCCAAAAATAAAAAAGGAAAATCAATGAATGGAATGGCAAATAACGAAAGAACTAAAATACAAATTTATGGATGACTGCTGTCTGTGGAACCATTTCTTTGATAGCCTAGAGAGCAACATGAAAAATTCTGTTTTATAAAAAAAATAAACATGAGAATGTGAATGAAAACTGCAAACAAAAAATGCAAATTAAATATTTTCGTTTGTTTAGTTTTTATCGAAGAAAAAGAATGTTAATTGACATTTTTGTGAACTAAATCATATGTAAACAGGTTTAGTAAGCAATTTATAAATGCAGTTATGTGTGTACCGTTCTAATTACTGAGTAAAAGTTTAAAATAAGCAATTAAACAGCCTTTTTTAATTTTGAGTGAATAAGGAACTATTTAATGAACACGACTGATAAAACCTTTCGATTAGGTTTTATCACCTAGGAAAAGACAAGTAAGGTTAAGCAGGCAGCTACGTGTACAGCTCACTTGGGTCCACGTGTTGGTCCCTTTGTGTTTAGGAAGACAAGACAAGACCTAAACTTAGATATGAGTGCATATATTGTAATATCTATACATTAAATAAAACGATAACAGGACCGTTTCTGTAAATGACACATATTTTGAAAATTTTGTTGCTGGTGCAGCAGATATTTATTAAACGATATAAAATGCCAATTTTTGAAATTATTATCTGCATCCGTCTTGCTGTGTTCACATCACATAAAAGCTACTAGACAAATTTTAATATCCATTTGTGAGAATGTAAAAAACTCTTCTTTTGAAGAGCAAATATAGCTAAAATAGTAAAAGTAATCAATTTTACCGAAGACTTGGCAGCACCATTTATTTTTGTAACGGAATATTTTAAAACACTATTTACAAAACCCTACAAAAATTTTAGAATTTCACATAAATTTTAGAACTTTGGGTAAAACCTAGGTTCCTGATTAATTACCCAGGGAAGGGTACCTCTTTATAAAATAAATATATAAACCATATTTTTAAGAGTCTTTAACTTTGATGCGGATTATTTTCAAGGCATAATCGAACGAAATATTGTCAGGACGCTGATGACATGGCGGGGTCTGCTAGTATTATATATTATTAAGACAAAAGCATACTTATTTAACGATATTTTACAAGTATCTCTTAAACACCACTTAAACAAGAATAAAAACACATTTCTAAAAATGTGATACCTTTCTTTGTAATGCCAATGGGTATTTTTTTTTTCTAAAACCACAATTACAATTGGTACCATCACCACATTGAGGCAACGCAAATTGCACTAAGCAAATTTGTGAGTTTTGTGTTGCATACAAAATTTAGTTGAACTAAATTGTCGACAGATGGTTACACTTGTAATTAGTATGTTAAATACAAAATGTTTACATATGTACATAGTCATACATAGTGAGTGGTTGTGGTTCCAATTATAACTGGGTTGTTGGCCATTTAAAATAAGTCAGTTTAAAATATTTGCAGTGCTTTTGTTTAATTTTTCTTGATTTATTACGTTTTCTTCACGACATTTATCATATTTTTTACAGTGTTGGTACATATTAAATACTGAGCAATTTAAGGACTAGAAACTAGTGCTAGATTTGTGTAAAGTTTTTGAAAAAATATAGGAATTTCTATACGTTTACACCCAAAGAAAAAATGACACCATCCGTATACAAAATGAACACAAACGATGTCAAAAGTGTATTGAACACGTTTGTACTCAAATTGTACACGGACGGTGTTAAACCGACAACAAAATACTAACAACGAAGTATTGTTGAATTGACAACGAACGTGTACACTTTGACAACGTATTGGTTCCGAATTGACACCATGCGGGTGTTGAATTGACACCACATAGTTGTCAAGTTGTCAATACCATATCGTTGTCGATTAATAAATGTTCATTCCTTTACAAACTCATCATAATATTAGAACAGATTGTAATAGAATATACATGCATTTTTATATACTTATTTTATTCACAAAATTACAAGAACCAAAATGCTAAATAAATTCAATGCTAAAATAAGTTTTTTTTGTTATTAATAGGATGCATATGAAACGGAAAAGTTATAAAATAATGAACTGGCAATCTTTGCCTAAAATTACCTTAATAATAACACCAACTATCTAATATCTATGCTCACAGCTAAATTTTATATTTCCATCAGCATATTTCCTTTGATGTTTCATTTAATGGTGTCTTCAAATCTGAAATTATATCACAATAACATTGTTTAAGATGCTCTATGTAATTCTTATATCAATTTATCTTACCTTATATAAAAAATTCGAACATCCACAAAGACCTAAACATGCCATCAGTTAAATCAGAAATAGCGAAACATGCAGTCACATATCTAAAGAGGCTTGAATCTCATCCAAACCCTTTAGCGCGTAACATGCTGAACGAACCTGGTTACATTCGACTAAAAAGAAGAGATACTGCTTTTCTTGGCCGTACATTAGAGGGATGACCCGCAAATGATTGCAAAATCCGTGAAACAAACATTATTTTTGTCTAGCACTGGTTGGACTTAAAAAGTATATTTTTATTTTAGACTTAAGATATGAGTAATTATTGTTAGTTCAAAAATATTGAAGATACAATAAACAATTTATGAAAAAAAAAAAAAAAATTTATCTTACCTTGGTTAAAACTCCCCCGTTTTTTGGTGCAATATGACGCTAATGTATTGTTGGTGGTCTAATCATTTCTCCACCATTGGTCCCCCTTGGTTTGCACAAACATCAAATTCGAACTGTGGATTTATATAAACATAAAAATAATAATAAGCAGTTTACAATCAACATATTTTATTACCTTTGTTCTTTTTCAGCCAATGATCTTCTCACTGAATTCTTCTAGCAGACCTAGCAGCCCTAATTGTGGCAGTGATTCCTCTAAAATTTGATCCAGTCGTTTTTAGACAATCTTCAACAGAAGATTGCTCCATATTGTTTATTTAAAAAATGTGACTGGATAAATTGAAGGAAACTAACACAATGAAAAATATGACATTGCACTGTTAATTTGAGCACGTTCGTTGTGAAGTTGACAACACTCGTTGTCAATTCGACCACGTTCGTTTGCAGGTAGACAACGTGCGTTGTAATTCGAGAAAGTTCGTTGTCAAATTGAAAACACTCGTAGACTACGTTCGTTTACATGTTGACAACACCCGTTGTCAAATGAAAGTGACAACGTTAAGGTAACAAAGTGACCACATTCGTTGACGATTTTGCAACGTCTTTTTTCCCTCAGTGTAGTTATTTACATACATATATCACTCTAGCCACAAGTTCAGCTTTTATAAATTCTTTTAGAAATATAACCTAAGTCTTATTGATACAAACAAATTGCTTATTACTATCTATCACTATCTATCACCATCCCGAAAACGATGATTTTTAAGAACTAAATATTGTATAGATTATTTATTTTCCTTTATTAAAATTTCATTTCAACAAAGTTTTAAAAAGTTTATCTTACACTTGAACAAAGTAAAAAAAAAGTTTAAAACTGCTTCGCAATTTAATGAAATGTCTTACTAACAAAATAAAAAATTCCAAATAAAAAGTAATAATTAAAACACTCAAAACCGCGTGTCTATTAACAAACTTTCTGTTGAATATTTAAAGATATTTTTGGCATTAAGCTTTAAGTAAAATTTCCATAAATATTTTGCCATTTAATGTATACTTAATATTCCATTAAATAAAAGTTAACAATAGATCAGTGGTATAACTTTTATAGACCGAAATTTATAATTAATTTCATTCATAATACGCTGCCATTTGGTTTAATATTATTTTTCTTTTTAATTTTTATCCATCTAATTACCACAACGAGTCTAAAAATAATCCTTACAAAAATCAATATTTTGTTAAAGGAAAAACTAATTACTTAATTAATACTAGATGCAAATAAGCATAATTTTATTTGTACATGCGTAGTTATTTATTGTAATATAATTTATTTCATCCTTAATTAATATTTCTTGTAATCTGTGGTTTTAGTAATGCTATGAACTTTTGTACAGATTACATAAATATTTACACCGTTACTATCTGACTTAGTGATAGGGATAACAAATGTTTCTGCGAGTTAGGGGATTGTCTTGATTTGAATATATAACCGTCAATATCTGTGCACTAATTGTACTCATAATTACATTAGGGCCGCTCGGAAAAAAAGTTGGTGATTTCCAAAAAAAGGTTCATAAAGTAGCAAGAGAAGCTCAATGGAGAGCCTTGGTTATGCTTTTTTCTTTTGTCATAAATTGTTTACCACCTACCGACTGCTAGCCAAGAAATTAATAATTTCAGCAACAACTAATATAGTGGGCTGCATGGCAAATAAAAAATATTGCGTAATGTAATTTCAGAATTGAAATTAGTAAAATAGAACAGGGTTTGCGGCAAATTCTACCCTCATCTCTCAGACATATACTAGCAATATTACGTATTCCTGCCGAAGAATCCGAAAATGATTTAAACTTACTGTTTACAAAATGTAATAGACACAATAAAGTGAAAAAGTGAAATAATAAGGCCATATTTGCTGGTTTCATAAAAACGATGGCAATATCGGTACAACGACTTATTTACGATTTCGGATTTTTAAGTAATGCCAATCTGCAGAAAGGAAAATGTTAACAACTTATCGAAGAATGTCAAAATTATTTCAAATTTCCAAATTAAGAAGTATTTGGAGCAGACTTGGGGTCAATTATAGTTTGTAATAAATTACACATGCAATTACGCAATTATATGTACTTCTAATTGTAATTATTCAATTACAATTACATTCTACTATTTGTAATTACATTCTACTATTTGTAATTGTAATTGAGATATTTTCAAATACACATTATATGTAATTTGTATTTGAAAAATTACAATTTCTTGTAATTTTTAATTGCAAATTTTCAATTATAAATTACATGTAATTGTAATCAAAAAAAAATCAATTATAATTATAACATTTAATGGAAAATTTTTAGGAATATAATAGAATTTGGTTCAATTGAAAGTAATGATTGTTGCCTAACTACAATTGCAATTACTTGTTATTTGTAATTGAATGTTTACAATTACAATTACACGTAATGTGTAGTTAAAATATTTCAATTAAAAATTACAAGTAATTGAATGGAATTTAGTCCCTGAAATAAATTACAATTACTTGTAGTGTGTAATTGAGAATATGCAATTACACATTACCTGTAATTTTAAGTATAATTAAAATGTAATTGAATCTCCCCATGTCTGATTTGGAGCCTAATTGTTTATTTACATGATCGACTATACACTATTTAGGTGAAATAAAGGTCTTGGCGATAACTTAATAACTTGATAATTTTAGTGGCGGTGATAGCTTCATCGCACTGTACGAGTTTTTACAAAAAAAATTCTATAAATTATAAAGAATTGTGGAAAGCCCCAGATATTATCATTTACAGTAGACTGTTGGTAATTTTACGAAAGAAGAATTTATTCATTATAAGCTCTGAACAACAATACTCTCGAACAACAACAACAACATTAATGGCTTATTTTCTTACAATGATGGAAGAAAGAAACTCCTCATACAAAAATTCGCATTTACGCATACACACACACAGATTAAATAAACACTCTTCTGTTAAATATACAGCCACATACATAAATACAAGCATAAACAAATAAACAGCCACACACACAGGTATAAAGAAATAAGTAGCCACAAATCCAGGTATAAAGAAATAACCAATCACACAAACAGAAAACAAGAGCAATAACATTCGAACCTGCCAGATATGTCTGGAATAGAACATTCTGGTGCTTTTAAAGCACCTATATAAGTGAATCGTGCTGGCGAGTAGTATGGCAGTATTAATTTAAAAGTCAAAGAGCTAAGTTGTAAAATTTTAAGAGTGTTTAACAGTTTGCTGTATTTTTGAACAGTGGTATTAATAAATAAAGTGACTTACAGTAAAAGTAATAACAGTGTGTATTTATTTTGCAATTAAAAGAACCCAACGTAAAGTAAAAACGTAACAGTATGAACATTGACCCAATATTTTAGCTGGGATATCTTCTTAGCGCTTAAGAGATACTGCAACTGTGATTGGTTACCCCTTCTAGCTCAGATTATCACCAAATTAAAAATTATTTCTAAATTTTATGTGCGCTTTGGTATATCAGGTTATTTTGTAGTCATCCTCATAATTTTCTATATCTATATCGCCAATTTCTCATTTGCTTTAATAAAGGCATTATATTCAAATGATCTTTTGAATCGCATTTTTCTTTAAAAATTAATCACCTAATTAGTAACAAATATTCTTTTTACTGAGAAAGAATTAAAATATTTAAATCTGACTTCAAAATTTTATTTGTATATTATTTTCTTACTTTTAAATTATGAAAAAACACGATTAATTTATACAGACAGAACAGACTTAGAATTCATTTTGGCAGTCTTTAGAACAAGTGTTGTGCTGAAAACGACTCACAATTTTAATTTATTTTTTAAAAGAGGTTTTATTCAAATTTAAAATATTACCAAACGGTATTTCAAATCATTAATTGTAATGAATTTTCTTACATAGAAAGCAAAAAATTAATAAAAAAAAATTTTTTTTAATTTTTAAAACTACAGCAATACTTAAATCACAAATTTTCCGATTTGAATATCACTTGATTTTGTACTTAAAGATGTATTCATTTTTGTTATTTCCTCAGAATAAGTACCAGCCTAATATGAAACATGTATACAATAAATAACTGAGGGTGAATTCATGATGAGTCATAAATAAAAAATAGAAAAACCATCAATATGAAAGTTGAAGCATCATTTGAAATTGATAAAATATGAAATCATTTTTCATTCGAGTGTGCAGTATGAAAATGCAGCAACAAACTTTAAAATCAAATAATAAAAAAATTAAAAATTCAAAGCAAAAGTTAAACTTATATTAAACTATTTTCTCTTTTGTGTTAAAATATTTATAAAATACTATTTTCCTTTTAAACATTAAGTTTTCGAACATTTTAATTAATGTAACAAATTTTTCAGAATAGGGTTTATTTTTCTAAGCGACATTTGTTTTAAAACTAAATTAGAATAATAAAATGATAGAAATGCAAAGTAACACAAATGTTATAGGCTTTCATTGCTAAATAAAGGCTGAATTAAGACAATTATTAGTGATGATTGATAAAGGGGAGAAGTGGTTGCTAGACCTTGATGTGACCAAGTAATAATGAATTGATTTGATTGAAATCCATTAGTTAATTTATTTCTTTTTGCCATATTTGTGGAGTATATAAATGATATTCTTTTCTGAAGATTACCAAGTAGAATTAAATATGTACACTGAAGCAAAAAATTAACTAAATACATAAAAATGAGATATAAAATTGAAGAATATCTGGGTATATTTAAACTAGTTAAACTATTGGTTTATACATTTTCAAATTGTTTTCGTAAAAAATGATTTTTGTAAATGAGTTATAATAAAGAAATTTATTCAGTGTGACTATTATTTTTTCGTTACACAAACGTTTTTCAATATGAAGACAATTTGATTTATTTTAGTTCAAGATTTTAGTTATTTTTTGTCATTTTTACAATTTTAAGTTCCAATAAAGAAATAAATTAAAAGGAATCATATTATTGCAAAAGTTTTTAATTTGCCATAATCCATAGTTTAAATTTTGCTCATATAGATTTTGAACCACGCGCTTCTAAGTAATCGCAAACAAATTTTATTTATTATCACAACTTAGAATTGAATTAAGTAAAAAAGTTAAATTTAATGGCTTTTATTTAGTTTTATATGCTTTAGGTTTTTTTATAATTTTATCAATACATCCAGCAAAAAAATAATGAATGTGTTCAAAATTAAATGGTGATTTCATGATTTCCTTAGCACTTATTTACTAAAATTCATTTTTAATGTAATCCCTAACTCTAATAAAATGACATGTTTTGAAGTACTTGAAAATGCATTCAATTTTTCTGGTAAATCTGGTAAATGTGTACATACATATTTTTATACCCTTCACCACAGGTGGAAAGGGTATATATAAGTTTGTCATTCCGTGTGTAATTTCTACAATATTCATTTCCGACCCCATAAAGTATATATATTCTGGATCCTTATACATAGAGAAGTTGATTAAGCGATGTCCGTCTGTCCGTCTGTCCGTCCGTCCGTCTGTCCGTGTTAGCGTGGTAATGTCATTTGCCAAGGCACCAGAAGAGATACAAAAAATTTAAGCACACCAATCTGTCAGGCATAGTTTCGAAAATTTTGGTATTCCAATTCAGCAACATCGGATCATTCTTTTGGAGGCTGCGGGCCAAAAACCACGCCCACCTATATTTTTTCACGTTTTTTCAGGTTTTTTTAATTTTTTTCAGCTTTAATGATTCTGTTTTGCCTTTTTTTCTCAAATAAATATTAGACTGCGACAGGTAGATCGCAAGGAGTACATACAGATCTCGGGGGATCAATAACCCCCTGCGAGGGTCGATTTTTGTTTGTTTTTAGATTGGTAGGGTTTTTCTGCTTTGATTTGTATTAGTGAGCTTAATAGAAAGCAATACACATAGAGGTAGCCAATGGACCCACTGATAAATAGGAGCAGTTAAAAGGACCCCATGTGTCAATATGAGGAAATTTTTTTTTTTTGTAAGGATTTTTTTTTGCTTTAGTCTGACCATTCTAACTCAATATAGATTGGAGAAAGGTCCAAAATTTAACAAAAAAATTTCAATCAAATTTTAAAAAAAAAAATTTTTTAAAAAAATTTTTTAAAATTTTTTTTTTTCAAAAATGTTTACAAAAAAGTTTACAAAGCATTTTCAAAAAGATATTTTACAGAAAAATATTCGAAAAAAAATTTTTTTAAAAAATTTTCCAAAAAATTTTAGAATAAAATTTTACAAAAAATTTTTAAAAAAATATTTTTACAAAAAATTTTTACACACAATTTTCGAAATTAAAACAAAAATTTCAATATTTCTTTGAAAATGAAAATCATGCCTGTAACATAACATATATTTAATATTAAGAATATACATATGTATGTATGTGTGTATATAGAGTAACATATTTTTTTAAATGCGTTTGATTTTTTAATATAGGATATCTCCGTTTTAAAACCTAGGTGCATTAAACACATAGACATCATCAGAATACCGACTACAAACTGTCAAAAATGAAACGTTGTGGCTGTCGTCAACTTAGGCTAATTTCTATTTTATTCAACAAAAGAAAATGTCACAAAATTGTAAATTGCAAATTCATATACAAACAAAAAGTTTTGGAGGAAATATTTATAATTTTTTGAAAAAGTTATTTAATTTTATAAAATCAAAATAAGTATTTCTACAACAATGTCAAAGTTTACGATGTAGCTGTCGTCTTCAATATCATTAAGTAGCTGACAACACGGCGACAATTGTAGCAAACGGAATTTGTTTTCATTTTTCTTCTATTTTTTTAACTTATGAATAATGATTTTTTCTCATACGAATTTATTTAGGTAAATTCAACAATATGGATAATGCTGTACATGTCTGTATAAATAAAATCACCATGGTGAAGGGTATAGAAGATTCGGCACGGCCGAATATAGCACTTTTACTTGTTTAGTTTTTAATTGACATATAAGCATTTATAAATTATGAACGCATCCGAATCATCGAATTTTCATTAGTCCTAAGCTCTCATTTAAATGACAGTCAGTTTATTTAAATGTGAACATGACCTCCCATGACATGCCTATGTTAAAATCATGCATTTTTCACCTAGATTGGAACAATTACAAGAGTAGTAGTACTCATGAATAGCCTAGTGTTTTGTCATGTCTTTTTTTTGCTGGGATATATTACAATAATAACTTATTTCTGCCCGTCAGTCTGCTTTTCAGTTGTGTTCGTATCACGTAAAAACTACTATATGGACTTTAAAAAAATTTTGTGAGAAGGTACCTTATCATTCTAATTCCAATATAGAATACTTTTTTATCCGCAAAAATATCTCATTTCCAAAAGAAAGTGAGGAAAAATAGTAAAAAAACGCAATTACCGGTTTAAAGGTAGTGAAATTTTCGGTTTAAAACTGGGATATTTTAAACGCTATTACGTAATATTAGGCGCCAATTTAAAAAAATTGTATTTAATTTGTATTTTTACTTTTACTTTGTGGACTTACAACGTTATCAAAGTATTGTAAACACCTTTTATAGAGCTCTACAATAATTTTTTTATAAATTTTACAATTTCATCCAGGAATGGGCACCTTTATATAAAGTAAGGATACAAACCATAACTGAAGCGCTATAATAGTAAAAGTTTTACAAGTGGTGTGTAATACTTTAAAAGCAAAATCGAGCAATACATTGTCAGGACTCCCAAGACGTGGCGGGTACAGTTAGTATTCTATATAGTTTTATATTCTATATTTTGTTACTCTCTTCCATAATCAGGAATTAAAAAATAATTATTAAAAATAACAAGAAGAATAATTTACAACAAACATGAACAAACCAGTAACAAGTCAGTAAATTTATTCATCTTTGTAACGTACATTAGATATTTTCAATAGAATATTACAATATACCCCAGGGAGAAGGTAACTAATACAAGACTTGTTACGTGACTAGTTCGCTTTTTAAGTCCAACCGGTTTGAATTTTAACCCTTTCTACGAAACGGACATTTCACCTTCACTTTGACTATGGCGTAGGAAGGAGTAAAGTAACACTAACATGATGTATGTGATAGGCAATTGACTGGCTGGATAAATTAATTATTTTTAACATTGTTAAATCCGTTATATGATGTGTCATTTATTTACCAGTAGCGATTCATAACTTCTTGTACAACTTCTAATCTGAATCTTAGGCTGAGTACCATTAGAGCAATTATAACTAATTTACTCCAGAGACTAAACAACATAATGGAGTACCGATGGAAAAGCCTGATTCTCCAAATTTAGCTACTATTATTATAGAGAAATTACTTGACTCAAATGTTAATAATCTGATTATTAAACCGATAATGTTCAAATATATATATGAATTTATTCTGTAAAATATATGATAGTGCCACTGATAATTTACTATAACCAATTTATGAGTTCAAACCTTACATTCAGTTTGATATATAGAGGATGTCTAATTCAAAAATTTAGATAATTTACTCATAAGGAGCAGTATGAATTTATCAATAGCTTATAACAAAAACGCAAAGGCTTATGGGAGAGTATTTAACTACTACTCCAAAAATAGTAACCGACGCAGCTAAAAATTAGATAGAAATTTTAATTGAAAACTAATTTAAACCTTCATTTGGTGCACAAAAAAAGCAAGGTGTATGCCGAGCATGAATCCCTTAAAACCAAATTGGTTTAAGGGTCGACTTGTACAGTATAAGTTTGTAATCTAAGCAGAGGGTAGAGTTTCTGCAAATAAGCGAGTTTTGTTAGACTTCTTTTAACTTTATTTGTATTAACTTTGATTCTATATAAGTTTTCCCACTAAAACCCAGATCAAGGTTTATGCCGAGGTATTTGGGGGCATGAGTCTCTACTCAGTTTGAAAGTTATATACAAGAATACTACCGACTAGCCTGCTGGGGCCCACAAAAGCAATTAAATTAAAAAATACATTATTTAAAAATCAATCAAAGGAATTATTATTCGGAAGCTTGAATTCGTATATTTTAACTACTGAGTTGTATGAATATTTTTTACAAATTGTGACAAATTGTTAAAGAAAACGGGAAACATTTTTTAGACACTAACAGAATATAATACTTTTTCAAGATCGCTACATCCTTCTTTAACATGATCCGTTATCAATGAATGAAGTCTACCACTACCAAAAATTTTACCTCCTTTTTATTCTTTTTGTTTCTCTCTTTATTAATTAAATAATAAAATAATATTTACTCAATTCTACATGCCTTTAAGTATTTAAATAAATTTGTCGAATCAACAATTTTTTTTAATCAACACATAAATAATTCACCTTCTTTCTTTAGGGAAATTATTTTTACGTTACTGTGACTAGCTTTTCGTAATTAAAGAGAATTTTATTTCTTGTTTAACTAATATGAACTTTAGTCAAAAGTGGTATGTAAAATTTAAATCGATTTAACAGTTTTTTTTTTATTAAGTGTTTACTACTTCCATTTATTAATATAACCTACGATATGGTTCAGTGTATAAGCACTTATAATTTTTTTTAAGAATTTTGTATTAAATTATAATAAATTAGGATAGTTCAGCGATTTAACAAATGATAAAAATATAAAGAAAGCAAGAAATTTTCAAAAGACTTTTGATCAAACATATAACACAAAAGTGTTTTCACTTAACTTTTTTATGTATTTTTTTTTTTTTTTGCAAAAGGCATGTATAACAAGTTTCAATATTGAATTTGTATTTTTTCCGATAAATGTGATACAAATTCAATTTCAATTAAAATTTCTTAGGATAAAGAATAATAGAATATAAACTAAGCCTAATATCATAATTTATAATTTTATAACCATTTATAGATAATTTATCGCTATTATTTTGTTTAAAAATCTTTTTATTTTAACACTGTTTTCACACACATCTATAAGAATCTAGTAGTTGTGGTTGTAGATGAACTCATTTGCATTCATTGTAATTTTGTAAATTAATTTTTATTCGTTTTTTTTATGAAGGAAAGAAAAGATAAAAAAATGATAAAAATTTTACAGATAAAAAGAATAAAGAAAAATCAAAAATTTAAAAAAAATTGAGTCTAGTTACATGCAAACATATGTTACGGATAAATAACTTTGTTCACAATTGATGTTTCAAAGTGAGGGAACGATTCCTTAACTTAAGGAGTTTTTTTTTTCTCTTGTATGATATTAAAGAGATCCTTTTCAATATTTAGCGTTTTTCAAACATAAATATATTAGGTCTTACTTATTTATTTTGGGTAAATTGTATACCGTCCCTTACATGTGATCAAGAAGAAAATTAGTCAATGGATTCTTAAAACTTTACGGCAACCTTACGTTCGTTGCGACACCAATCCTTACTCTTGACTTTAGTGATTCCAGACTGTCTACTAGTAACCGTCGGCCTTCTTTTTCATTATTCGTCCAAGATTTAGATTCACCACGTCATTCACATACAACAAGTGACTAATAGAACGTTTCCACTTAGCCCAATATTCATGATTCGCTCCCCCATTCGTGATTTTCAACGTGCTTCGCCTTATAAAATTTTGAGAGCTAAGCACTTTGTTCTGAGATGATTCAGTTTGAATTATTTATGAAGCATGAATAATCTGGCTCTTCTCTTATTTTCATCGCAAGTTTATGTGAACTAGCTCTCTTTGTTTACATAGAAATGCAACCAAGGAAGAAAATAAAAGTGTTGTTTAAATGTAAATAAATAAGCAAATAAATAATATGCAACTTAAAATAGGTAAATAAAACACAAACAAGAATATATCAGGTGGTAAAAAAGGGGCTCTTTGAGCACAATTCGAACCTGTCTACAAGTAGTGGCCTTCATCCAGCTTTCTAGGTTTAATAAGTTCACGCATTGTAGTACCTTCGCTTGCATTAGACCTTTGCAAAGTTCTACTATGAGTTTTGGTCCACAAAAATTTTCAGGAGATCCTTTTTTTAATGGTTCTGCTGCTACATTCTCTGCTACACATCCGTGCCTTTAAACCCATATAAACGTTATCTCATTAACCGATGGATATTTGTTAAGATTTTAAAATACATTCTAGCACTAGTTAGAGTACACGTTCACTTTCTAGCACACGACTAATCCAACGCAAGCAGCAACCCAAGCAATTCTGTCTGGTAAACGAAGATGTACTCTCCCAAACTCAGACTACAGGAGAGGTTCAGCTCACCTGAGTATACACCTGCTTCTGCTCCTGCACTACCATCTGTAAGAGAAGCATCAGTAAAAATTATGTCGTTATCCATGCACTCATTGTGTATAACGCCTTCCACAATACGTGTACGATGCAGTTTTTCGACAAGTTTTTTTCTACTTATGCGTTCAATGATCATTTGAGTAAGGAGGTTACTAATTCGGACCAGAAGAATCTTATACCCGATGTTTGGCCCAAAAATATCCCAAATATCATCGCTCCTTATACGCAAAGCTCATACTCATGAATTAAAATAAATTTAATTAATTTCGAAAAATTTACAAATGTTTTCAGGAATAAAATAGATTAAAAATTAACTAACTATTGGATTAACTATTTGGATTAGATATTTGTATTGAAACGTTTTTAATTCAAAAACCTTATCTAAGACACAAACTTATTTATAAAGCATAATTTGTCAGTCGTGACTATTACAGACAGCTGAAATTTTGTTCATGGCGCTTGCAACGCATACACAGGTAATTATAAAATTGTTGATGGATCAATTTAAAAGATCATAAAATTTACTTGGTTAAAGAACCTTAACACATCAAAAAAATGAAACTGGTTACTTACTAATCTATATAGATTATGCAAAGCATTATTTTTTTATAATTCCAAACTTACCGAGTTAGGCTTATGAAAGTGTATTTAAAATTAAAAAAATATTGTTGACATACATTTTATTCTATCAAAACAGTTTTAAATCCTTTTACGCCTATCTTGTGGCGCAGAGTGTAGGTTTGTGTATATTAGTTAGCAACATGTTTTAACTTTATGTTTATGTTAGGGGTTTACCTTAGCAACCACAAAATACTGTAAAAAGGATGTTCGCAAACACTTCAATATATAAAGTAACATAAAATATAATATACTTTTAAAGAAACGTGGGAAATCAACCTGTTGTTGCAAGTACGATGAGAGGAGGAAAAAAAATATTTTTTTGTTTCAAATAAAGTACTTTAAAATGAAGGCAGTTTATTGCTACAGCTCAGCACAAATTACTTAAAATAATAAAACCTTTAACATTAAAACTGACGTATTTATTAAGGACTTAAAAATATCAAGATAAAAATGAGTCAGTTTATTATGCAGCAAAATTTATAATTGCTAAGATTTTATAAATTTTGTAAGATTTTATAAATTTCTCAAATGTTACAGTAAAGTTACAAATTATTTTCTCACTTAAATTAATGAGCTTAGTAACAAAGACCTTCATTTGTTGTAGTGAAACAGAAAGAGTTTTTGTTGAGAATTGATTACACAACCTCCAGTCTGATAAACTAGCCTACCGAGGCCCCCTAATATTTATTTACGTACAAGAAAAGTTTGACAAAATTATTTTTTCTTAAACTTTATAATCAACGATCAGATCCATTTAATGGTCTGCATTTAGTAACAGCATAGTAACTGTTTTTTGTCGTTGTTTTTACCAATATTTTTTGGAAAAGTTTTTAAAAAGGCTTTATTTTGTGGGCTTACAAAACTCAATTTGAGCATGTCTTATGCCTTCTAAATGAAAATATGACTTATACAATAGTTGTTAACTAAACTATTATCTTGGTTATACTATTTTTCTATTTATAACAAATCCAATGATTTTTTTATTCAACCTATTTGAACTAAATTTATATATTTATAAATTTATTTTATGACTCGTACTATATCCATTTAAATTGAACATAAATATAATTAACACCCTATTTTAATGGGGTGTTATAATTAATGTTATAATTTTATTTTATAACTAGCTGTTCCCTCCCATGTTGTGTGCGTCATGAAAATATTTTGTTCGATTTTGCTTCCAAATTCACACCAAAATTACCAAAAAGGTCAAAAAGCGACCCGTTAAGGAGGTGGTCTGCTTCGATATTCCCCCTACATAAAAAAAATTAATAAGATGCTTTGCTTGACGCACAGTGAATGGTCCCCATAGTAAAACTGGAAAAAAAATTCGAAGGAGTTATGGTAGCTTAATAAAATTTTTGGCACATATCTCTCTTGGCCTACTGTTTTCAAAAATGAATTAACATTTTTAAAAATCCTTTTATTTTTCCGGTGCGGGGACAATTAAATACCCAAAATTGCCCAATTTCAGAAATTATTACTTTTTTTGAATTTTAATCTATCATTTCACATACAAAATGATAAAGCTTTATAGTTTTTTTCATAAAATCTCTAATTATTTAGGGCTGCCGTATACCTTTTTTGAATATAACATCATTTTAAACTTTTTAGTATTTTTATTTTTAAAAGTTTTGAAAATACTCACAACCTTGGGTATTCAAATAATATTATATTAATAGAAACACAGTGTTACCAACAGTAATATGGATAGTGCAGAAAAACCTAAGACTCAAGTGGGAATGGACAGATATATAACTGTGTTGAAAAGAGGTCGAAGCCCTAAATCTTCGCAGATTGCACCAATGTCCAAAGTACTTAAAGATAAGCAGGCTAACGGAATAAATTCCCATAATCGTTTTGCTATTTTAGATAGCGAAACAAGCGAAACAAAAACGGCACCCAAGTCGTTTAAACCACCACCAATTTTTTTAAGGGAAAAAAATTCAAATGAATTAATAAATAAGTTAATCTCAGTTATCGCGGAAAATTTATTCTATGTAATTCCTATCAAGCGTGGTAACATTGATGAAACTAAAATTCAATTTATAATAAATAAGTTAATCTCAGTTATCGCGGAAAATTTATTCTATGTAATTCCTATCAAGCGTGGTAACATTGATGAAACTAAAATTCAATTTATAGACGAAAGTAGTTATCGTAAAGCAGTAAAAGAGTTTGAATGCTGCAAAAAGAACTTTTATACCTATCAGCTGAAGAGTAGCAAAGGCCTACAGGTAGTCATCAAAGGTGTAGACTCATATGTTAATCCTGTGGAAATAAAAGCTGGACTCCAAAAAGCAGGATTTAAGGTTAAAAGCGTTGACAATTTCAGAAATCGAGAGCGTGTCCCTCAACCTCTATTTCGCATTGAACTGGAACC
The DNA here is from genome assembly GCA_949628195.1 of Phasia obesa. NCBI lineage: Eukaryota > Metazoa > Arthropoda > Insecta > Diptera > Tachinidae > Phasia > Phasia obesa. The sequence continues at coordinate 111,926,832 of OX451218.1, forward strand.
TGGGGATATTAGATTGAAGAAGAACGAAACGCATCCCATTTATAATTTAAAATATCTGTTACACTGCAGGATAAGTGTAGAGGAACCACATAAACGGTCAGGACCTGTTCAGTGTTTAAATTGCCAAGAATACGGCCATACAAGGGCTTACTGCAAGTTGCCTCCGGTTTGCGTTGTGTGTGGAGAGCTTCATTGTTCCGCCCAATGCGACAAACCAAAGGATGACTCGAAGGTTAAAAAATGTAGCAATTGCGGTGAAAATCACACTGCTAACTACAGAGGATGTTCTGAGGTAAGGAAGTCAACTCAGAAATTAAATACTCCTGCTAGGCAGCCACAATACCAAGCAACTGCTCATTACCCTCAGTTAGCTCAACCCACAACCAAACATGTTTCATACGCGGATATATTAAAATCTAATCATGTTTTAGCACACAAAGCGACACCTACAAACAATTCTACCCCAAATATGCATCCAGAAGCTAAAGAACAAACTCCATCTGTTAACTACAATCGTCTCGAAGCAAGTATCGAGACATTAGTGCATTCGTTAAACAGTTTTATGAGCTCTATGAGCAGCATGATGCAAGAAATGGTTCGCATGCAATCTATGATGTTGCAGGCGGTACTTAACAAACCATGAACTGTTTAAAAATATGTTTCTGGAACGCAAACGGCTTACGCCAATACAAAAATGAACTCGAGTACTTCTTGAAGAACCAACAAATTGATGTCATGATGGTTTCAGAGACTCATTTAACAACAAATAGCTTTTTAAAATCAATGGCTGTATATTATATGACACTAAAGACCCCCGTGGCAGAGCATGTGGTGGTTCAGCAATACTAATAAGTGCTCGAATTAAACATCATTTACTGTGTGATTTTTGTGAGGACTACCTTCAAGCAACAAACATCTGTATTGAAGAATATCATCAAAACTTTGTTATTTCTTCGATTTATTCACCTCCTAGATTTCAAATATCAGAGAGTCAATATAACGACTTTTTCAAATCACTAGGTCCCTGTTTCATAGCATCAGGCGACTACAACGCTAAACATACGTTTTGGGGATCACGCCTAATAACTCCAAAAGGTCGTGTTTTGTTCGATACAATTTCAAAAATGCGTCTGAATGTGATATCAAGTGGACAACCCACCTATTGGCCTACTGATCGACAAAAAATACCTGATGTTATTGATTTTGGCGTGACTAAAGGTATTTCGAGAGAAATGATTAAGGTTGAAGCGTCACTCGAATTATCCTCAGATCATTCACCAACTATTGTCTATATATGGAATCAGCAAAATATCGTGTCGCCAACAACTTGCACAAGCATTAATTAGTTGAAATATAAAAAGTATCTCAGTACTCATTGTTCGGAAAACATACCGCTAAGAACACTAGAAGATGTGGACCAGAGTCTAATTTATTTTGATCAAAACCTTAAATCAGCTGCCCAACATGCGACAGAAACCAGACAACCAGCTAGATACAATCAAATTTATTTTGTAGATGTCGAGCGGCTCTTGGCTGAAAAAAGGAAAATTAGAAGAGAGTGGCAAGCACACAGATCTCCTCAACTCAAATCTAGACTTAAAGATTGCACGAAACGACTAAGACAGCTGCTAGAATCTCGAAGAGTAGCATCTCTGAAAAATTACTTGGAAGACCTCGACGCAACTGCTCAATCAGATTATTCATTATGGCGTGCATGTAGGAACCTTAAAAGACCGGTCGTACGTAAGCCTCCCTTGCGAACTTCTTGTGGAGACTGGGCAAGGAATGATACCGAAAAAGGCAATTTGTTTGTTGGACATTTGAAGAAGGTTTTCACCCCAAATGTATGTACTGATATAGCTGAGTTGCCATCAGTAGAGACTAGTGCCGTAGTACCCCTAAGATTTGAATTTAGCGATATTGAAAGGGCAATAGCGGATTTAAACACCAAAAAATTCCCTGGCGTTGATAAAACAAGTAACAAGATGTTAGTTGAGTTGCCCCGTATAGGTCGCAGAATTATTCTGTTTGTTTTTAATGCCATCTTACGTCTTGAGTACTTTCCCACAGAGTGGAAGGTCTCTTTGATAACTATGATTCCTAAACCAGGAAAGACCACACAAAAGTAGAATCATACAGACCTATAAGCCTTTTATCTAACGTATCAAAGTTATTTGAGAGAATATTAATAACTAAGCTGAATCCAATTCTTAGCGCGAAAGGATGCATTCCGAACCATCAATTCGGCTTCAGAAAACAACATAGTACGATCCAACAAACACACAGATTAGTAAATGTAATTAAAACGACCTTTGAAGAAACAAAATACTGTTCTGCGCTCTTTATCGACGTTTTTCAAGCATTCGATAAGGTTTGGCACGAAAGCCTAATATTTAAGCTAAAGCTGAACTTGCCCGAAAACTTGTATAAGCTCTTAAAAGATTATTTAACGAATCGCAAGTTTTTATTAAAAGAAGGTTTACATCTTGACCGTCGCCTTACTTGGAAAAGCCACATTGACTTCAAGTTAACACAAATGAAACTAAAAGCAGTACAACTAAATTGGCTTATTGGCAGAAACTCCACCCTGAGCTTAGATTGTAAACTTCTACTGTACAAGTCGGTCCTCAAACCAATTTGGTGTTATAAGATTCAGTTATGGGGCACTGCCTCAGCTAGCAATGTAGAAAAAATTCAGAGGCGCCAAAATAAGATTTTACGTATTATTACATCTGCTCCCTGGTATATAAAAAATTCGAACATCCACAAAGACCTAAACATGCCATCAGTTAAAGCAGAAATAGCGAAACATGCAGTCACATATCTAAAAAGGCTTGAATCTCATCCAAACCCTTTGGCGCGTAACATGCTGAATGGACCTGGTTACATTCGACTAAAAAGAAGAGATACTGCTTTTCTTGGCCGTACATTAGAGGGATAACCCGCAAATGATTTCGAAATCCGTGAAACAAACATTATTTTTGCTAAGCTCTGGCTGGACTTAAAAAGAATATTTTATTTTAGACTTAAGATACGAGTAATTATTGTTAGTTCAAAAAATATTGAAGATACAATAAATAAATTATGAAAAAAAAAAGTTTATTATGCAGCAAAATTTATAATTGCTAAGTAGTAAAACTTTATCCATAAATCATCAGATTAGTTTATTTGTAAGATTTTATAAATTTCTCAAATGTTACAGTAAAGTTACAAATTATTTTCTCACTTAAATTATTGAGCTTAGTAACAAATACCTTCATTTGTTGTAGTGAAACAGAAAGAGTTGTTGTTGGGAATCGATTACACAACCTCCAGTCTGATAAACTAGCCTACCGAGGCCCCCTAATATTTATTTACGTACAAGAAAAGTTTGACAAAATTATTTTTTCTTAAACTTTCTAATCAACGATCAGATCCATTTAATGGTCTGCATTTAGTAACAGCATAGTAACTATTTTTTGTCGTCGTTTTTACCAATATTTTTTGGAAAAGTTTTTAAAAAGGCTTTATTTTGTGGGCTTACAAAACTCAATTTGAGCATGTCTTATGCCTTCTAAATGAAAATATGACTTATACAATAGTTGTTAACTAAACTATTATCTTGGTTATACTATTTTTCTATTTATAACAAATCCAATGATTTTTTTATTCAACCTATTTGAACTAAATTTATATATTTATAAATTTATTTTATGACTCGTACTATATCCATTTAAATTGAACATAAATATAATTAACACCCTATTTTAATGGGGTGTTATAATTAATGTTATAATTTTATTTTATAACTAGCTGTTCCCTTCCATGTTGTGTGCGTCATGAAAATATTTTGTTCGATTTTGCTTCCAAATTCACACCAAAATTACCAAAAAGGTCAAAAAGCGACCCGTTAAGGAAGTGGTCTGCTTCGATATTCCCCCTACATAAAAAAAATTAATAAGATGCTTTGCCTAACGCACAGTGAACGGTCCCCATAGTAAAACTGGAAAAAAATCGAAGAAGTAATGGTAGCTTAATAAAATTTTTGGCACATATCTCTCTTGGCCCACTATTTTCAAAAATGAATTAACAATTTTAGATCCTTTTATTTTTCCGGTGCGGGGACAATTAAATACCCAAAATTCCCCCATTTCAGAAATTATTACTTTTTTTGAATTTTAATCTATTATTTCACATACAAAATGATAAAGCGTTATAGTTTTTTTATAAAATTTCTAATTATTTAGGGCTGCCGTATACCTTTTTTGAATATAACATCAATTTAAACTTTTTAGTATTTTTATTTTTAAAAGTTTTGAAAATACTCACAACCATTGGTATTCAAATAACATTATATTAATAGGGTTACCAAATTGACAACACTAAATATTTTAAAATTAAATTATTATTTAAGATAATAAAGTTACAAACAAATTCAAATAACATAACAATTGTAAACAATTTCTTAATCATATCAATTTTATTTGAACTATTTTTTTGAATTGTTTTACACTTGTAAACTCTATTTATTTTTCATATTATACTACAAAGCAAACATTTTTCTTTATTTTAATTCTCTTTATATATTTTCTTTTATTTGAAAATGGTATATATCTGTCTTGCTATTAGCTATCCTTTGGTTAGCAATTAGCAACAATTAGATATTTTTATTTTACAAATGTATATTTTGATTATTAACACAATAGTGTTGAAGTTAATAATGTCAAAGCCGTGCCCGCTCTGTGAAATTATAGCTACGTAGCTGTCTAGAAAATGCATTCTGCTTTGCTGGTATCTAATTTTTCTTTATCTCTTTACAATTAAGAACTTAAGCCTAAATAATTAATTTATTAATTTCTTAATCACTAAAATAAGTTTCTGAGTCTGAATCAGTGTTAATAGATTCATCTACTATTATGTAATTACTAATTTATTGACCATTGTTGAAAGAGCTTCTTGTATTTATTGTATTTCTACTAGGTGAAATTAATGGATCAGAGTTTATTCATTAAATATTGATTACAATTTTCTTTGCTATTTTTTCGAGCGAGCTCAAGTCGCCCTGGTTTAAAGCATAGCCTACTATTATCATACATTTTCAAATACTAAAAATATCAACTGATAATTTTAATAAAAATATCAAATATGGATGACTTTTAAAATCATTATATTTCAAAATTTGGCATAGAAAACACCTAAATGTTTGTATACATATTTTAGTATATATAATAGAAAATAAGATTATTGATTCATAAAAGTAGTCTTCTGATGTGCCTATTTTTTCGGGTCCATCGAAGCTGACTGTTTATTTTTTAAGTACATATTTTGGTTAAAAACTTCAAAATTTTTTACAGTGTTGTTATAAATATTTGAATTTTGGGATTTTTTCATTGTTTCTGATACATTTCTGAATAAAAAAAATAATTTGCATGCAGTTTTATTGAAAAATGAATTTTTGAGATTTATTTTTCCAAACCCATTTTTTGGTACTTAAAAATTATGAAAATATTATCAAAATAATTCGACTTTAAAGCCGTGTAACTTTTATAGGTGTAACGCACATGGAAAACTAAACCACCTCTGGAATCGGGGGAGTCTTAGCTTTCATGCATACATATGTATTTTATTGATAAATTCGAAACTTTTTTTTTTTTTTGATTTCTTTCCACTAGACAGTTTACTGTGACTACATGAACCGTTTACTTGGGTGGGGTGTTTATTTCACTATCACCTGAAGTTAAAGAGATTGAATGGTTAGCGGAAAAATTGTAAACCAAAATGCTAAATTTTTCATTGGTAGTAAAACGGGCGTTGTTTCTTTTCAAGATGAGAATTGAGTTTTTATTTTTTTCCGTTTTTTCCACATTGCGAGTAAGTTGCACCAGTACTTATTTTTTAATTTTTCCAACTCTTCACCTATTTTCTTACTGATAGTTTTTACCTCATAAAAGTCTACTAAATTACAAATATTGAGCTATTGGTTTACTTTAAGTTTATTTATTTGATATTGAATATATGTTTTTTTTTAATTTGCCACAGCAATACTAATTCTGTGTAAGTTTCAAGCATCTAATTATCATTATTCAAGGGATGCGCCCTGCAATAAACGGCTAGATGGACAGTCGTATAACAGGCATATACAGGCGAGCGGACATAATTACTATAACGATCTTTGGCAGTGGCAAAAACTAAAGTAACAGCAAAGGATTTTGTTTAATTAGTACATTGTCTGTTAGTATTCTGGCAAATAATTTTTATTTTCCGTTCGACTCTTTTAACTCTTATTTAGTCAAAGGCACTCTAAATAAAGTTATATTTAGCTAACTAAAGTTTTGGGAAAGTTCTCACAACATTTATAAAACAGTCATTTAAAGTAACTTACCCGAATACCATCGATTAAAAACTTTAATTAAATTAAATAGTTTTTTAAATTCGACAAACTATTAAATAGTTTATTCCTAAATCCTAAACATTTGTAAGGGTAAATTTAATGACTTTGTAAAAGATTTAAAGTCAAAAACCTGTTAAGCATGAAAAACTCATTAGTGAAAGTGTAAATTATAAAATTAAATTGTTAATGACTAGAAAACTATTCGTGCAACATTTACCTATTGCATGTGTGTGCCACCTATTTGTTAAATCTTGTAAAACTTTTAACAACTACAAAAAATTCACATTTGGAAATACTTGTATGTAGGAAGAAGTTATATTCAACTTTTCAATAAATTCTAAAAATATAAAAACTTTCGTTTTAAGAGTAATTTTTTCAATTTACCTTTCGAAAAGCTTGTAAAAGTACGATTTGCTAAAACATGTGTGTTATATGTAGTAATGTGTGTTATGTAGTAAATGGGTATAAAAAGTAAAGGGCAGCAATTAATTGAAACTTATAATTGAGCGGCTTTTAAGTAATATTTATCCTACTTTAGAAGTTTAAAGTAATGTGTGTGTGTGTTATTGATATGATTTTCATTTATTTCAAGATAAAACCATTGAAACTACCTGATATGCAAATTTGTTTAATCAGACTAAGTAATTGTCGCGTAAATTAATGATAATTGAGTAAAATCATATTTAATTCACAATATCTTCAGGAAATACTTGTTCATGAGAAATTATTCTGCTTTTGCGCATTTTCTGAAAGTAATTACTTTTTGATTTTTTTATAAACAGAATAAGTTATTAAAAAAATAAATTAAATTCAATTTGTGAAAAACGCACATAATTTTTTAATACATTTTTAATATTTTTTTTTTCGCAATTTTTTATTTATTGTATCTTCAATATAGTTGAACTATCAATAATTACTCATATCTTAAGTCTACAAATAAAAATATACATGTTAAGTCCAACCAGTGCTGGACAAAAAAAATGTATGTTTCACGGTTACTGTAATTTGCGGGTTATACCTCTGATGTACGGATGAGAGAAGCGGAGACCCTCCTTCTTAGCCGAATGTAACCAGGTTCATTTAGTATGTTACGGGCCAGTGGATTAGGATGAGTTTCAAGCTTCTTTAAATAACTTATGGCAAGTTTCGCTATTTCCGCTTTAACTGTTGGCACGTTTAGATCTTAATGGATGTTCCAGTTTTTTATATACCAAGAAGCAGATGTAATTATACGAAGAATTTTGTTTTGGCGCCTTTGAATTTTTTCTACGTTGGTAGCTGAGGCAGTGCCCCATAATTGAATGCCATAACACCATATTGGTTTTAGAATTGACTTGTATAATAAAAGTTTGCAGTCTAAAGCTAGAGTAGAATTTCTGCCAATCAGCCAGTTTAGTTGGACTGCTTTTAACTTCATTTGTGTTAACTTTGTTTCTATGTGCCGTTTCCATGTAAGGCGCCGGTCAAGATGTATGCCGAGATATTTGACGTCTGAAAGCAGGGGTATCGTTTGGTTATTTATCCGAATAGGGGTGCAAGATTTTCTACGCAGTGTGAAAGTTATGTGAGTACATTTTTGTTCATTCACTTTTATTCTCCATTTCTTCAACCATTTTTCTAAATTGGATATGTGGTCTTGTAAATATCGTGATGCTACTTCGGGCCTTTCGTGAATGTTCAAAAAAGCTGTGTTGTCAGCAAATGTCGATGTGTGAACTCGGTAACTAGTTGGCATGTCTGAAGTATACAATAAGTATAAAAAGGGCCCCAATATACTACCTTGGGGAACTCCGGCTTCGATTGGCTGGGGTGAGCTCAAAAAATCTTCTCTTTCCTAATAAATTTTCGTTCGGTTAAATAACTATCTAGCAGCTTATATAGGTTTACGGGCAAATTCAGTTTTAACTTATATATAAGGCCTTCATGCCATACCTTATCGAATGCTTGAGAAACGTCGATAAAAAGCGCAGAGCAGTATTTTCTCTCTTCAAATGTCTTCTTAACAACATTGACTAACTTGTGAGTTTGTTCTATCGTACTATGTTTTTTCCTGAAGCCGAATTGATGGTTTGGAATACATCCCTTGTCGCTTAGAATAGGGTTTAGCTTAGTTATTAACAGAGGATGTTACAACAGCTTTGACATATTTGACAAAAGGCTTATAGGCCTGTATTGTTCAATTTTTGTGTGGTCTTTTCCTGGTTTAGGAATCATGGTAACCAAGGATACCTTTCACTCTGTGGGGAAGTACTCAAGACGTAAAATGGCATTAAAAATAAAAAGAACGATTCTGCGAGCTATACGGGGCAATTCAAATAACATCTTGTTACTGGTTTTATCAACGCCAGGGGCTTTTTTGGTGTTTAAATCCGTTATTGCCTTTTCAATATTACCAAATTCAAATCTTATCGGTATTGCAACACTAGCCTCGACAATTGGTAACTCAACTTTTCAAATGTCCAACAAATAAATTGCCCTTTTCGGAAACACTCCTTGCCCAGCCTCCAGATGTAGTTCGCAGGGGAGGCTTACCTAAGACTGGCCTTTTAAGAGTTCTTCTGAAAAACTATAGGTCTCCCAAATAGTTTTTCAGGGATGCTAATCTTCTAGATTCCAGCAAGTCTCTTAGCCGGTTCGTGCATTCCTTAAGTCTGCTTTTGAGTTGAGGAGATCTCTGTAATTGCCATTCTATACGAATTTTTCTTTTTTCAGCTAAGAGTCGTTCGATATCTGCAGAATAAATTAGATTGTATCTAGCTAATTGTCGGGTTATTGTTGAATGTTGGGCAGCTGATTTGAGGTTTTGGTCAAAATCAATAAGACTCCGCTCTACGTCTTCAGGTGTTCTTAGCGGTATGTTTTCCGAACAATGAGTACTAAGATACTTTCTATATTTCAACCAATTAATGCTTGTGATAGTCATTGGTGATATGATGTTTTGTTTGTCCCATATATAGACGATAGTGGGTGAATGATCTGAGGATAATTCAAGTGACGCTTCAGCTTTAATCTTTTCTCTTGGAATACCCTTAATCACGCCAAAATCAATAACATCCGGTATTTTTTGTCGATCAGTAGGCCAATAGGTGGGTTGTCCACTCGATATCACATTCAGACGCATTTTTGAAATTGTGTCAAACAAAACACGACCTTTTGGAGTTATTAGGCGTGGTCCCCGAAATTTATGTTTAGCGTTGTAGTCGCCTGATGCTATGAAACAAGGGCCTAGTGATTTGAAGAAATCGCTGTATTGACTCCCTGATATTTGAAACCTAGGAGGTGAATAAATCGAAGAAATTACAAAGTTTTGATGAAATTCTTCAATGCAGATGTTTGTTGCTTGAAGGTAATCTTCACAAAAATCACACAGTAAATAATGTTTGATTCGAGCCTTTATTAGTATTGCTGAACCACCACATGCTCTTCCACGGGGGTCCTTAGTGTCTTATAAAATATAGCCATTGATTTTAAAAAGGCTATTTGTTGTTAAGTGTGTCTCGGAAATCAGCATGACATCAATTTGTTGGTTCTTGAGGAAGTATTCAAGTTAATTTTTATGTTGGCGTATTTTTAATATGACTCAATTTTTAATATGACTCAAAAACAAATCATTAGTAATGTCAAAAAATATTATTTTTACATGCTTTTGCTCTGTTATTAGTAAATTTAAAAACATATTACAAAACGTACACAACTGCGACGCCATTCCACTCACACTCAGAATCACTTTTTTGTTGTGGGATTTTTATTACCTTGTTGCCAAAGTAAGGGAATTAATTGTAAATATGTATGTGCTATTTAATAAGATTTAAACATTAATATTATTGACTTTAGGATGAAGTTTATACAATATATCAAATTTTTGTATTAAATAAATATAAAGTTCAGTATCTACCATAACTTTTTTCGAATCTTATATAGAGCTATATATTAGCACGAACTCTAATTGTTTAAGTAAAGTTTATTCAAGTAATTTCCTATCCGTCATATTTGTATCGCCCTCCATATTGTTGAACTTATACATAACTTATATACGATGTCAAAAATTGGGATTAACTTCCTGTATTTTTCTACCAAACCATCATTACCAAAATAAAAGGTTTAGATATACTATGTATATCAATTTTAATTTTACATTTTAATATTACGTATTTTTTCTTCCCTTTATTTAAAAACTAGCTGTGTCCGCCACTTTATCAGCGTCCTTACCTCTGATCGATTTTGCTTTGAAAGCAATTCACACCAAATTTTTCTTGATTTTATAGAGCTCTACATATGGTTTATGTATTTTTCTTATATAAAGGTACCCAACCCTGGGTAATTACTTAGTAGCAGAAACTTAAATAAAATTTAAAAATTTATAAAAAAAAACTAAAGTCATTGTATAGTTTTGTAAATACTCTTTCAAATATCCCACTTTTAAAAATAAAAGGTGCTGCCAAGTTTTTAGTGCCATAGAATCAGTAAAATTGCGTACTTTCACTACTTTTTCTCTATTTTTTCTTGATAAATTTTATGGAAAAAGAGATTTCTATATTAGAACCGAGATATTAAGATATCTCCCCATAGCATTTTATTAAAATTCATTCAGTAGTTTTCACGTGATGCGAACTAAGACAGACAAAAATTCACAAATTCCTGTTTTGCATTTCATTTCGTTTTCTATCTGCACCAGCAACAAAATTTTCAAATAATATTTCATGTACAAAAATGGTCCAGTTTTATTATATGTATAGATTTCAATGAATAAGAAATATTTTATTAATTAAATAAATTATATGAATTTTAATTTTATTTGAACTATTTTTAAATGAATAATAATTATAAAGAGATAAAGAACTTAAGCCTAAATAATTACTTAATTCATTAATTAAATAATGTATACGCCATGTATGCAAAGTACTTAGAGAAAAGTGTACAACTATGTATTAATGCAAGATAGTCATATCTCCACAAAAAAAAACAAGATTAAGCTTTGAAAAATGCTGTCGAAGTTTGAAAATTTGTGTATAAGATAAGCCAATAAATGAAGGAGACTGTTCTATATCGTTATAACTCATTCGATGCAACAATTTAAAAAATTCGAAAACCTGCATTTAAACTATCTACTTAAAAATTCCGCAGATATTCAGGAAGTTTAAAAAAAAAAATTTTTTTCTATTTACTCCTTATTTGGGTCATTTTTTATGCAAAATTTAACATTTTTAGCTTACCAAAAAAATATAAAAAACCTAAATTGGTAAGTAAACCAACTTTCAGAAGTTGATAAATTTTTTTTTTTTTTTTTTGACCCAAAGGTTAGTGGAAACGTAATCTCTAAAAATCCGAAGGTAATTTTTTTGTAGAGCAAGTCAAAGTGAGCAGTATATCTGCTGCAATGACGAAATACTGTTTGGTTTGGGATTCTCCTAAACATAAAACATATATACGTTATTACTACCGAATTAATTCCCGAAACCGAAAAATTCTTGACAGAAAATTATATAATACTATGTTTTTTCTTTGTGCTTATAATTAACACCACTATAAAATGAATACGATTGTGAATTTACTAAATCAATATTACTTTAGTGGCATGTTCAGACATTTACCTTGCCCATATTATGCGCTACACTGATCAAATACTTATTTAAATTTTTTTTTTTTTTTGAAAGTAACGTATCATTACCCGGTATTTCTCTGCTTCTAGTTAAGTGTTTAATATACCATACTTTTAACAAATTAAATAAATATCTAAATTGTTAAATTGACAATGTCTATGACGTCAACATTTTATATAAACCTTGAGCCAGTCTTCTTGAGACAGACAGCAGTAACATTAAATAAATATAAACAAATACCAGCACGTAGACAGACAACAAGTATTACTAAGTAGAAATATAAATAATGTATATGGGATAATGTAATAAATGGCAATGTTGGCGTTTGTGATGTTTCAGATAATGATAAAACTGATGCGGATGATGTCATTTGGTTGGCTGCTGGCAATAGTTGTCATTGTTAAATTACATTTTTTTTAATTCTGGTGCATGGTGGAAATGTTTTTTAGAAGTCATTTTATCCTAAGTCTTCAAGCAACACTAACACCCATACACTTGATAAAAGGCCATGAGATTAAAGTCAACCAAACAGAAAGACTTGCCATGTGGAGGATGATTTGATTACAGCCTGGTCTTATAGACTACAAATATAACACGTTGCCACCATTTGTGGCAATAGATTTGTACATTTTTCATTTTTTCTCGATTATTAAAAAAATTGTGCTAAGTGTAGTAAGGCCAATTGGATTTGTGTCAGAAAATTCACTTTTTCAATGGGGTGAGACGTTGTTTGTATGTTTGTAAAAATACATAATTGAATTGTTACTGGCAATGACGCTGATACAGTTAATGGTCAAAATGCATTTTTTATTTTTCTAAATATCATAATGATAATTTTAAGTTTTGCACTTAATATGCCTTCAATATTAAGCAAAAACCCTGAATTTATTTCAGTTTAATTTTCATTTGCATGCAATTATAGAAATTTAATGCAAATATGTTTATCTTAGGGAAAGTTTACTTATTTGATTATCAGGTTAATGGTTTAATGTTTCCTTTTGCATTCATTCTCTTTATTCTCCTTTTAGTTATTATTATTGTAGAATTCCTAGTAATTAGTTTATTGCTGCTTGCAATGCTCATTTCTTTGGTTGATTAAATGGCTGCCCATTTATCATTTATTATAATTGGCCTTTGAGGTAAGGCAAGTAATTTAATTATTAAATATTTGTGGTCATGTTGGATGGGCAGGAGTAAATAAATTAATTTATAAATTAATACTTAAATAATTAACTATTAAAACTTTAGTAATGGCATTTAATGAAAAGTAGGTTTCATTTATTTCATATAAAATCTTAATTATATAAACTTTTATAAAATGAGAATATCTTTAAAATTTAAACAAGAGTCCCAAAAATGCTCCTTTTAGGAGGTTTAAATAAAAATTTAGACCTTATTTGAAACGATTATAATAAAAAACAAGTTAGAGTGTTATATTCGGCCGTACCGAATCTTTATTTATGCATACAAATTTAGGTATTCACTGGAACCACCTTTCTGGAACCTTTCTGTCATTATCTTGGGATGGGGTTCATGTACCTGCACATCTTTCCGTCATACCTACTATAGTTGGTATTCTGATGTTGTCTATGTGTTTAATACATCTAGGTGATTTGATTTTAAAACAGAGATCTCATCTATTTAATAATCAAACGAATTAAAAAACATGTTACTCTATAGAAATATGTATTAAAAATATATTTTGTTATATGCTGATGATTTTCATTTTCACAGAAATACAGAAATTTTTTGAAATATTTTGAAAATCGTTGCAGCAATTTTTTGTAAAAATATTATTTGAAAATTTTTTGACAATTTTTTTTTTTTATTTAAGACCTTCCTGCAATCTATATTTATAGTTAGAATAGTTAGACTAAAGCTAAAAAATGCCTAAATAAAAAAAAAACCTTAAAAATTCCTCATATTGGTTTTTTGTCCGCTGACTCGAATTGATTGGTCTGATGTTGCTGAATTTTATTAGCGAAATTTTCGAAACTATGCCTGGCAGATTGATGTGCTTGAATTTTCTGTATCTCTTTGAGTGCCTTGGCAAAATTGATTTCAACCCTAACATAGACGGACAGATGGATGGACATCGCTAAATTAACTTCTCTATTTATAAAGATCCAGAAGGCAGTTCCGAAAACTAGTTGTTTAATTAAGTTTTACACTATTTTAAACACTATTTTAAATGCACAAACATTTTTAGCATATTTAATTTATTCCTTCTTACATTTTTTACTCACATTTTAATTGCAAAAAAGTCAGAAAAGACAAAGGAGAAAAACACAAACAATTTTTGTTTACTTTTCTCAAACAAAAGACAGCATGTCCTGCTTGTTATTCTAAGATTTGATATAATTGATGATGACTTTTTAAATACAAACAAGCAGAACAAATATTAACTTTTCTTTTTTTGACGCAAATTGTAAAAATACAAGTTAAGTATTTTTAAGAAATATAGTAAGAGAAATAATATATCTACATAGTCTTATACATGCATATGGGTGTATGTAAATACATACATATATATGTGTGTATGTAAATATATACATATACATGTTTACATACATATGTACAAACATATGTATAACAACTGACATTTTTAAAGTCTAAAAGTCTAGTGACTTTTTGTAATTTTTAAAATTTTATGAATTAATCAGAAAATGTTTGATAAATGTTTGCAATATTATTATATGGCAAGAAAACGGCTTTTAGTATTACAAATTTTATATAAATAAAAAATTTTGAGATTTTATTATTTCACTCTAATGACACTTTAATTAGTTTAAAAATATTTATATTTTTATTTTATTTAATTTAAAAAAAATATTAATCCGAAGGCGCAAGGTCTGGCCGGTTATAACAATTAGAGTATAAATGGATACTAGGGTTTTGGTTTATTCGAGCAAATAATTAATCGATTTTTTAATATAACTTTTCCTCGTTTCATCGATTAAGGTTTTTATACTAAATTGTATTGCAATGAGAAAAGACAACCACACAAATTTGATTAATAATATATTTCATTGTAGATGATTTTGAGAATTTTTTTATTGATTTTTTTTATTTCAGTTAGCAAATAATTTTTATTTAATTAAATAATATGAATTTATTTCAGAGCTTTTCAGTAATATAAAATATGAATTAGGTACCGCAGTAGGTAGTATGCTAGTCTATGGGGCTTCGATTCCCAAAAAGCGTTTCACTGCAACGAGTAAAAGCTAGTATGCTCGGTTTAATTTGTAATTATTTTGTAATTGTGTTTAACAAAAATATGAATTATTTCATATAATTTTGAATAGTATGATTTTACGGTTATGGGGAAAACGTAAGAAACACGTTTTGAACATACATACATTTTTCCTGAATTGCAAATATTATCAATCACACTGACATATGTAAATATGTTAGATTCATACATACATGTATATGTAAGTAATCCTCGTAGTAAGTAATCCTCGTAGTAAGAGGAATTCTGAGACATGCTTTAACCTTTTCTATACGACTTTTGGCCAGTGAAGATATTTCTGTATTATCGAACTAAATGTTCTGTAAATAAGTTAAGGAACATGTTTACATAATATAAGGTTTTTCAAAAATAGCTTCGGACTCATATGTCCCTGTAATAGCTTAATTATAGAATAAATATATCCTAGCAGTAACTAATCACACCTCAAATTTAGGTATTCAAGAGTAGAAAATATTTATTTTAATTAAAATAGTTACATTATGTTTGGTATGGTGTAAAACAATCAATACATAAAACTACTTGACATTTTTGGCATTTTTTAGTCCTTTTACATTTTTCATTACTTTATTAAATTTTTCTGTACTTGCATCTTAAGCATCTGCTGCGGTCGCCTTTTTTAAATGGAAGATGATCTTCAACATTTCCGAAAATCTTAGCATTTTTTGAAGCCCTGCCCTGTTGTCTGGACCGTTTATAGAAAAATTCTGATCGTTCTTGACTAATCAACTCTTCAGCTACATCTACTATGAAATCGATAAATCGCATTTTTTTCGAGTGAGTTCTTGATAAAAAAAAAAAAAAATATATATTATGAACATTGGGAACCTTAAAAATACTTTCTTAGTTCCAGCGCTTTAAAAGCGATTACTTTTCGCACCAGTAATTTATGAACATTCTTTGGGACTTAAATATGCCCGCAGTATTGAATGGGTTAACTGATACTTATACACAGTGCAGTTTACAGTTTATATATTAAGATAAACTAAACATCACTAAGAAGATTTTAATTATGTATCACATAAATAGTAACAAATTAAGAAACACACGTAAGTATGTTCATAATTTTTTTTACAATGTTCATAAACTGAATGAAAAAAGTTTGGGAAAAAAGTCATATTCGATTTAAGAAAAAAATTCATGGGTTATATGTTTTATTTATTCTCTGTATGTTTACAGGACACGTCTAGTTCAAAACTATTCTTAAACGTACAAAGAAGAAGTAAAAAATTTACGAATCTTAGTCGATTTGCCGATTAACCGATATAATTTGTCGAGGTATTTTCAATCGAAATTTACATTTTTCCTTACTCGAACAATTAATCGATTTAAAATTTTACGATTAATCGACAGACGATTGATCGATTGGATACTCTAGTAGCAATACATCCCAACCTAGATCCAATAAGTTTTCGCGAGTAGCGAAAAATGTGTGGTTTCTTTGCATTATCATTGTAGACAACAGTATCCTTACGGTTTGCCAATAGCTGGCATAACGAAATCTGGTAAACCAAATTTGACTGTCTTTTTTTAAGGCTTCATTCCCATTTATGACATATAATTTATTTTATACTTGCCTTTTCTTGCCTTTTCAAAAATTATACGTGACGTGCACATCTTATTCTTTCCGTTTTAAATCAATATATGTTTTTGCTAAATTGAGGATAGAAGTCCAAATAATAAAAAATAGGTTATCGATAACCATTATTAGTGTTTTGTAAATGAACATGGAACTAGCTGGTCCTACTATTATCATTTTTAATGGATTTAATTTAAAATTCAAAAATAAAGAAAGATACTGAAGGAAATACATTACATTGTGATAGAGTCTGAAATAAAATTACCCATTTTTTTATTAAAAAAAATAATTATCTAATTTATAAAAAATATGCATTCTCCTTAGGGAAAATAAAACGAACTTAAGCCTTACTTCAAAAATTAATTTAAAAAATATTATTAAATAATATCTTGTTTGGATTTGTTCCGCCAGTAAATGCAATACCGTTGTCATAGCTTCTGGTGAAGACCGTTGTCACTGGCTGTGTGTTTGGTAAGGTTGGCGAGCGCTTTCGATGAGAGGACATCATTATCATGCCATGTAATAGATAATACTGTCTAAAAACAAAACTATACATTTCATCAAAATTTGTACGACTGCTTTTGTTATTAAGGAAATTGCAGATTTATTGGTCGTCTGGTCCCTAGTAAATATAAGTCCCTAATAAATATATTTACTGTTATAGTATATCATACTCAGAGAAAAAAAAACACAGTAGTTCCCCGACACCAATTGCAAAATAACTCCAAATTCGTATATAAATGTAACTTATAAATAACGCCACTTCAAACTACTATCACATTTTAGTAGGATAGAATCAATTTTGAAAATTAAAATCATTTAAAATCTAAAAATTAAATTTAGTCATTATTTTCTTTTCTTTTTTATTTTATTGTGCTCCGTTTTGTTAGTAGTACTACCAGCTTAGGGGTTGTGTGTTCGATTCTCACAGAAGAATCTTGTTGTTTTCACTACTTCTAGTATTGCGCTCGAAAATTAAGTTAGAATATAATCGGATTGTTAAACTTCTGCATTCTAAATACCTGAAGGTAGGTCCCAATATATCATACCAATGAATCCATTTATTTCCATAACATAACTGATCATTTTTAAAATTCTTAAACTTTATTAAATTTCTTGAATTGGTTAAATAGCTTTACCATAACGAACAGAGAAATCCTTGGCTTATCTGATAAATCAATTAAATATAAAAGAAACTTTATTTCTACCATAAAAATGAATTATTACAGTTTTTCATTTCATTGTTCTATTGTCTTGCTCACTTTTATAATTAATTTTCGAATCTTTACTATTGTTAAGTGAATTGAAATGTAGCAAAAGAAAACTCTCATAAAAAATGAAGCTTTGTTTTAACCGTTCATATATTCATGGTTTATTTAAGCAAACGCATTAAAACTTTTCCAATTAAATGACAATTATTATGAAAATCTGCAAAAAGAAAATACAGAACTTTAGTTATTTTATTGTGTTTTTGTTAAATGGATGAAAAATAAAAACAATAAATGGAAATGGTAAGAACTAATTATTCATAATCAAAACTTTTCAAATGTTGTTAACATAAAGTAAACAAATTAGTTAAAACAAAAAGAAAAATAAAAGAAAAACTAAATTACAATAAAACTGTTATGGTTTATGTTAAAGGTTTTAACAAAAAAAAAAAAAAACAAAATTGAACAAATAATTATGTTTATTGTTTAAGGTAAAGAAGGATGCTTTTTGACTTTAAATAATATTACTTTTATTTCAGAGTATATCCTATAAAAAAATAAAGAAAAAACTCGAGTATGTAATAAGGCTATACTCGAGTTTTCTCTTTTTATACATATAATTGTTTGCCGCTTATTTTACACACTGTGTAATTTTTTATGTCATGGCAAAATAACCATATACGGACACCAATACGTGATAAAAGACCAAAAGAAAAGACCCCTGTCTCCCAGTTTTGCACAAAGTCCTCCAAGTTTTTTTTTATGGGCCCTTAAAGATGTGGGGCTTCGATGTCATTTTTGCAAAAAATGATCATTTACTCAAGCTCTTGTCATAAAGAACAAAAATTGTGAACATATAAAAATTTTTCAGTTTTGCGGCTACCTAAGCGCTACCTAAACGGTGTTAATTATCATTCCTAGGAAGTTTATATGTTCTAGAAAGTTGTTTATTGAGATCTTAGGTTTATTTTTGTAGCTTTGTTGTTTCCTTGAATTTT